>CAUYTI010133574.1:0-49541 GCA_963575145.1 Galago senegalensis
CATTACAGCTCACAGCAACCTCCAACTCCTGGGCTCAAGCGAGTCTCTTGCCTCCGCCTCCCAAGTAGCTGGGACCACAGGCGCTCGCCACAATGCCCGGCTATTTTTTGGTTGCAGCCGTCATTGTTGTTTGGCGGGTCCTGGCTGGGAATTCGAACCCCCACCCTAGGTGTACGTGGCTGGCGCCTTAGCCGGCTGAGCTATAGGCGCCGAGCCGATAAACCAATTCTAAAACTGGACAATGCAGAGATGAACAGGGAAGTCTAAAAGTCTACCCTTAATTAACAAATTCAAGATACCCCAAGAAGAGTTCAGTCAAGGAAATAATCTTTGTCAGGGATGTTTCCAGAAAGGATTTGAGGCTACTTAGACCTACTAGGTAAAGGGGAATTAACTAGACAGACTAGCCCTAAATGTCAGGCTGGGGGTTTGCATCCACAGCTCCTGATTCCAAATACTGTTTATCCCACCTTCCTGATACCTGCCCCGTTGATTCCTGGAGGAATCCTAAGAATTCTCTCAAATTTCATTTTACATGTGTGTATGTACATTCAGTTTATTCCAGATCACCTGTGAGCCTGCCAGATTTTCTCTTTACAAATTTTATCTCTTCCACAAACACTAGTGACAGACACAATCTTACAAAGTGGAGATACAACAGTGAGGGTTTTTTTTATTTGCAGTTTTTAGTGGGGCTGGCCTGGATTTGAACCTGCCACCGCTGGCATATGGGGCCAGCACCCTACTCTTTTGAGCTACAAGCACCGCCCTAACAGTGAGGTTTTAAGTGTTTAAATACACTATGATACTGGCCTGGTGAGGTGGCTCACACCTGTAATCTTAACACTCTGGGAGTCATAGGCTGGTAGATAGCCTGAGCTCACAGGTTCGACACCAGCCTAAACCAGAGCGGGATCCCCCTCTCTAAAAATAGCCAGGCACTATGGTGATGCCTGTAGTCCCAGCTACTAGAGGGAGGCTGAAGCAAGAGGATCCCTGGAGCCCAAGAGTTTGAGGTTTCGGCTTAGCGCCTGTGGCTCAAGTGGCTAAGGCGCCAGCCACATATACCCAAGGTGGTGGGTTCAAATCCAGCCCGGGCCCGCCAAAACAACAATAATGGCTGCAACCAAAAAATAGCCTGGTATTGTGGCGGGCACCTGTGGTCCCAGCTACTTGGGAGGCTGAGGCAGGAGACTCGCTTGAGCCCAGGAGTTGGAGGTTGCTGTGAGCAGTGAAGCCGTGGCACTCTACCCAGGGGACAGCTTGAGGCTCTCTCTCAAAAAAAAAAGAGTTTAAGGTTGCTGTGTGCTATGATGCCATGGCACTCTACTCAGGGCGACAAAGACTCTAAATACATAAATACATCATTACATGAAAGTGCTAGGAGGGAGAAGGACCTGGCTTCATGTTTACTTATTTAATTTTCACAATAATCAGTGAAGATTTGTTTTTTATGTCCATTTTCCAGATGGGAAACTGAAGCTCAGAATTAAGTGACTTGTCCAAGGTGAAAGTTCTGCTATGAGCTAAGATACCATTGCACTCTACCAAGGGTGAGAAAGTGAGAGTCTGTCTCAAAAAAAAGAAAAATAAAGCATCCGTGTGCTTTATTTATTTATTTATTTTTTTTTGAGACAGAGCCTCAAGCTGTCCTCCTAGGTAGAGTGCCGTGGCATTACAGCTCACAGCAACCTCCAACTCCTGGGCTCAAGAGAGTCTCCTGCCTCTGCCTCCCAAGTAGCTGGGACCACAGGCGCCCGCCACAATGCCTGGCTATTTTTTGGTTGCAGCCGTCATTGTTGTTTGACGGGTCTGGGCTGGGGATTCGAACCCGCCACCTTAGGTGTATGTGGCTGGCGCCTTAGCCGGTTGAGCTATAGGAGCTGAGCCGCATCCAGGTGCTTTATATGGCCTCCTACACGTTCTATCATCTCTGCATTAGGGGAGACTTGGAAAAGGAAAAATATGTACCTGCACTCTCAGAAGTTCTCAAATTCTTCCTACTTTGGGTGCCTTCTCCCTCTGCACTTCTCTGAGATCAACAGAGTCAGCCTCTGGCATGAAGAAAATGGACACTTACGTCCAGCTACGGAAGCACACTCCAGTGGTCCTTAGTCATCACCGATGTTCAGTGGGAAATCAACCCCTGGGTCACATAGGGTTGACTTGTGGGCCAAAGGCAGTTATATACTGAGCCTGACAATTTAGGGGAGCCAGATGGTGTGATGCATCTGTCACTCAGGTAGCATCAGGAAGACCAAGGTCCCCAGTCCTGCCACTTGGTGGCTTTGTGACCCTGGGTAATCTTGCAGCATCAATTTCCTCATTTGTTAAATAAGGATAAGAACACTGAGTCAATGTAAACTTTGTTTCAAGGGTTACAATGAAACATCTACAAGGCATGCTGTGAAGGATTAAAAAATATCAGTTCCCACATCCTCTGTGCAATTTACAGTGAAACACTCTTGACAACGTATCTTAGTAGGTGCCATTGTTATTATTGCTCCCATTTGGTGGATGTGGTTGCTGAAGCCAGTTGAATTACTGTCATCTTGTCTTAAGTGAACTAGCTGGCAAATGGTCTGATGATTCTACCATCTCAGGCTGCTGGTGAAATGAGACATTCCCGTAAAAGAGGGCTGTCCAAGGCCCTCCTGCACAGTGGCTCACACCTGTAATCCCAACACTCTGGGTTGGAGACCAGGCTGAGCCAGAGTGAGACGCCATCTCTAAAAATAGCTGGCAGAGGCAAAGGGATCATTTGAGCCCAAGAGTTTGAGGTTGTCATGAGCTATGACGCCATAGCACTTTACTGAGGGCAACAAAGTAAGACTCTGTCTCAAAAAAAAAAAGAGGACTGTCCAGGTGGGCACAGTGTCTTACGCCTGTAATACCAGCACTCAGGGAGGCTCAGGTGGGCAGAATGATTGAGCTCAAGAGTTTGAGACCAGCCTGAGCAAGAGCGAGACCCCCGTCTCTACTAAAAATGGAAAAACCGAGGCAAGAAGATTGCTTGAGCCCAAGAGTTGGAGGTTGCTGTGAGCAATGATACCATGACACTACCCAGGGCAATAGCTTGAGGTTCTGTCTCAAAAAAAAAAAGGGTGGTGCCTGTGGCTCAAAAGAGTAGGGTGCTGGTCCCATATGCTGGAGGTGGCAGGTTCAAACTCAGCCCCAGCTAAAAAAAAAAAAAAAAAGTGAGGTGACTTAAAAAAAGGAGAGGACTCATGAATCTAGAGGCTGAGACAGACTAGCCATCAGATAACTATAATGCAACCAGCAAAATGCAGGCCATAAAATATGGTCACATTTGTTCCAACGTGTCAGAAAAGTGTTCGAACATACAAAATGTTAAAAGAACTGCACTGTGAACGCCCACATGCCCTAGATTATTCTACCATTGTTAACATTTTGCTGTATTTGCTTTATTACATATTCATCTATTCATCAATCCCCATAACATTTTTGTTTTTTCAAAAAGTAATTTTTAACTTTTCTTTTTAATGCTCTTTTGCATTTTGTACTAATTTAAACAGATTACTGTCAGTTTAAAATAATTTTGAACTGTCAGTTTAAATAAATTTAAAAAACATGAAGCAAATGCATTATTAAAACAGAAGATAGGGCTGGGCGAGGTGGCTCATGCCTGTAATCCAAGCCCTCTGGAAGGCTAAGGCGGGTGGATTGTTTCAGCTCCATAGTTTGAGACCAGCCTGAGCCAGGGCAAGACCTCGCCTCTAAAAAATAGCTGGGTGTTGTGGCAGGTGCCTGTAGTCCCTGTTACTTGGGAGGCTGAGGCAAGAGGATTGCTTGAGTCCAAGAATTTGAGGTTGCTGTGAGCTATGATGCCACAACACTCAACCCCAGGGCAACTGAGTAAGACTCTATCTACAAAAAAACCTCCCAGAGAAACACAGAAGATAATTCTCTAAAAAACATTTGGCACCCGAAAACCCTCCATAGACATTAGGGAGAGCAGAATTTATGTTCCTCTGTGAACACCATCCTTTCCTACCTCTCAGTTTCTCAGAAGCTGGAACAGTGCCCATTTCAACATAGATATTTGATAACTATTTGTGGAGTGAATTAATTATTTTAATTATGTTTATTTCTCAAGATTAAGAAAAATGTGAGGAGCCATTGGCTCGAACTCCCAGGGAGATGTGGTTTGAGTGTCGTTTGCAGAAGATGTAGCTGCCCCCTCCCCCCAGGAGAGAGGGGCCTGGGGTAGGCTCACTTGCCATGTGGTCGGTTCCCCCCACCCCCCATGCAGGTGGGCCCAGCCGCCACTCTCCAGGGCCACAAGGCCAGCACCTAGTGGGGTCTGGGGAATCTCCCTCCACATTCCTCACGTGTCTGGCATACTTCAGCCATTTGCTTTTGATCAGACTAAATGGCAAGTCAGCAGCCATGGTAGTTTTTCAGGAAACCAGGGTAAATATTGTTATTTATTCTATCTACAGTTGGCAATTAAGTTTGCTTTCAGGCACTAGGATGGAATTTAAAACACTCGGTTAAGTAAACCAAACTAATCAGAGGCAGCCTGTTTTTATCTTCAAAACATTCTTTAAAAAAAAAAAAGCTGCACAGCAAAGTAAGGAAGTTCTGGAACACTCTCCCTCTCTGTGTTCCTTCTTACTCACCTCACCATGATTTGTTCTGTGTGTGTGTGTTGAAAGGACCTCAGCGATCTGTCTGCCACTGTCTCCTGTCTAAATCATGGTTTAATTTGGGCAGGTTGCTGGACCTCTCAGGACCACAGTTCTTTACCTGTGAAATGAGGAAAGGGGTGGCCTAGAAGGGCCCCCTGTCAAAGGCTGTGATTTCACCTCTTGGGTCAGGCAGCTCCCAGGAGATGCCTTGAAAGAGAGAAAGCTGGAGAGGGTGGGCGAGGAGAGATGACAAGTGTGTCACAATGATGATTCTCATTCCTCTGACTCACTGTGCACCCTTGGGCAAACCCTTTTCTCCTTTTTTTTTTTTTGCAGATTTTGGCCAGGGCTGGGTTTGAACCTGCCACCTCTGGCATATGGGACCAGTGCCCTACCCTTTTAAGCCACAGGCGCCACTGCTTTTATCCTTTCTAAACCTGTCTGCCCATTTGTAAAGGGATTTAAGATGGAATCTAGATAGGAGAGCACGTGTAGCAAGAATAAGATGGAGTCAGCCAGCCTAGGGGCGACATGACACAGCTGATCTGGCCGGTATAGGTCGCATGTCACCTTCACTCCCTGTTTCCCATTCGTAATGTTTTGTAAATTTAGCTCCCACCCCAAAGAATCTCATCTTGAGTAGTTGAGGAGAATTGACTTAGGAAATGATCTTGTGAATTGGAAATGTAATAAGTCATGGAATTGTGCTGATTATTACTTAAAATAAGAGTTGACAGTGGAATTCTTTGCTTTGAATCTTTATGTATAAAACTATGGTTTCGGAAATACAAAAACAGAACAGTCATGGAGAGGCTATGCTCACTGTTCTCCACCACAGCTGGCCATCTGACAGTTTGGTAGAATTAGCTTGTCTCTGCCTATTGGCTGACAGTGACAGGTGGTGCGACTTTCTTTGTCCAGTAAGAGAATCAGAAGTGACAGAATTGGCTTGGCGCCTGTGGCTCAATGGCTAAGGCGCCAGCCACATACACCTAAGGTGGTGGGTTTGAATCCAGCCCCGGCTGCCAAACAACAATGACGGCTGCAACCAAAAAATAGTCAGGCATTGTGGTAGGCACCTGTGGTCCCAGTTACTTGGGAGGCGGAGGCAAGAGACTCGCTTGAGCCCAGGAGTTGGAGGTTGCTGTGAGCTGTGATGTTACGGTACTCTACCCAGGGGGACAGCTTAAGGCTCTGTCTCAAAAAAAAAAAAAAAAAATAAAAAAGAATTGACAGAATCTCCATTGGGTTTGTGATTTTTAGCTTTGCACGAGCACACTTCCAAGCAGAGCGTCCACTCCAATTCTCCGTAAGTCCCTCCAGGCCCCATTACTGCTTCAGACCTCCATGGCCCTTGAAGGCCATTGACTTTCTGCTATGAATTCCTTTTCAGGTCTCAAAGTCCCACCATAGTCAGCTGGATGAGGAGGGGGTGATTGCCTAAGATGATCTACTGCCCTCTTCTTTCCTTTGGGAGGTCTCTGATGAGCGCCAAGAAATGTGTAAAGAAGTAAAACTGGGGCCTGTCGCAGCGGCTCACACCTCTAATCCCAGCACTCTGGGAAGCCGAGGTGGGTGAATTACTTGAGCTCATGAGTTTAACACCAGCCTGAGTAAAAGTGAGACCCCATCTCTACTAAAAATAGAAAAAAAAAACTGAGGCAAGAGGATCACTTTAGCCCAACTTTGAGGTTGCTGTGAGCTATGACGCCACAGCACTCTACCCAGGGCAATAGCTTGAGACTCTCTCTCAAAATACAAAACAAAACAAACAAACAAACAAAAACCCCCTGGAAAACAGAGTCTGGGATCACCCCAAGGAAAATCCAGATCGATGTGATCCATCTGGAAGCAGCACAGGATTAGTTAGCATCAGGCCTAATTGGGAGCATATCTCAGCCTGTTCAGATTACCTTTTTTTTAGAGACAAGGTTTTGGTCTGTCACCCATTCTGGGGTAGAGTGGCACAGTAACAGCTCACATCAGCACTGACCTCACTCCTGGGCTCAAGCAGTCCTCTGGCCTCAGCCTCCCAAGTAGCTGGGGCTGCAGACGTGCACTACCCACGCCAAACTAAATTTTAAATTTTTGTAGAGATGAAGTCTCGCTGGCTCGGCGCCTGTGGCTCAAGTGGCTAAGGTGCCAGCCACATACACCCAAGGTGGCAGGTTCAAATCCAGCCCAGGCCTGCCAAACAACAATGACAGCTGCAACCAAAAATAGCTGGGCGTTGTGGTGGGTGCCTGTGGTCCCAGCTACTCGGGAGGCTGAGACAGGAGACTCTCTTGAATCCAGGAGTTGGAGGTTGCTGTGCGCTGTGATGCCACGGCACTCTGCCCAGGGGGACAGCTTGAGGCTCCTGTCTCAAAAAAAAGAAAGAGATGAAGTCTTGCTGTTGTTGCCCCTGCTGGTCTTGAACTCCTAACTCTTAAACCTTAGCCTCCAAAAGTGCTGGGATTATGGGTATGAGCCACCATGACTGGCTTCAGATGACTCACTTTATTTTACTTTTGTTTGAAACAAAGTCTGACTTCGGCGCCTATAGCTCAACCGGCTAAGGTGCCAGCCACGTACACCTAAGGTGGCAGGTTTGAATCCCCAGCCCAGACCCACCAAACAACAATGACAGCTGCAACCAAAAAATAGCCGGGCATTGTGGCGGGCGCCTGTGGTCCCAGCTACTTGGGAGGCAGAGGCAGGAGACTTGTTAGAGCCCAGGAGTTGAAGGTTGCTGTGAGCTGTAATGCCATGGCACTCTACCCAGGGGGACAGCTTGAGGCTCTGTCTCAAAAAAAAAAAAGAAACAAAGTCTGACTTTGTCACCCAGGCTAGGATGCAGTGGTATCATCATAGCTCACTTTACCCTCAAACTCCTGGGCTCAAGTGACCCTCCTCCTTGAGCCTCTCAAGTAACTGGGACTACATCCATGTGCCAATGTGCCTGGTTAATTTTTCTATTTATTTATTTATTTTTGAGACAGAGTCTCACTATGTCACCCTCAGTGGAGTGCGGTGGTGTCACACCTCACAGCAACCTCAAACTCTTGGCTTAAGAGATTCTCTTGCCTCAGCCTCTCAAGTAGCTGAGACTACAGGTGGCCACCACAATGCCTGGCTACTTTTTTTTTTTGAGATAGAGTCTTACTATGTCGCCCTCTGTAGAGTACTTTGGTGTCACAGCTCATAGCAACCTCAAACTCTTGGGCTCAAGCGATTCTCTTGCTTCAGCCTCCCAAGGAGCTGGGACTATAGGTTTTTCTGTTGCAGTTGTCATTGTTGCTTTAGCTGGCTGGGGCTGGGTTCGAACCTGCTAGCCTTGGTGTATGTGGCCGGTGCCGTACCCACTGAGCTACGGGTGCTGAACCTTTTCTATTTTTTGTAGAGACAGGGTCCCCTTCTTGCTCAGGTGGGTCTTGAACTCTTGGCTTCAAGCAATCCTCCTGCTTCAGCCTCCCAGAGCCATAGACAGGTTAGCAGGCATAAGCAACCATCCCCAGCTAGACAACTCATTTTTTTAAACTTTATTTGTTTATTTATTTATTTTGTTTTTGCAGTTTGGCCAGGGCTGGGTTTGAATTCACCGTTCACCACCCTCGGCATATGAGGCTGACACCCCACTCACTGAGCCACAGGCACCACCCTAGACAACTCATTTTTAAGCTGGCTGGTATCTGGTTTAAAGAAGGAAATCTGAAGCACCTAGTATGATAGGCCAAGCCCAGAGAGGGGCCTCCTGGCCCAGAACCCCTCCCAGTCCAGGGAGGAAGCTAAGAACACTGTAAACTCTGACTGGGAAAGAGCCACAGACCAACTGCTTTGGCGATTTGCAGGTTGCTATTGGTGCCTACAGGAGGGTGAGAGTTATTCTAACAAGAGTGATGTAGAAAGCCACCTGGATTGGCTTAGCGCCTGTGGCTCAAGTGGCTAAGGCGCCAGCCACATACACCTGAGGTGGCGGGTTCGAATCCAGCCTGGACCCGCCAAACAACAATAAGGGCTGCAACCAAAAAAAATAGCTGGGTGTTGTGGCGGATGCCTGTGGTCCCAGCTACTTGGCAGGCGGAGGCAGGAGACTCGCTTCAGCCCAGGAGTTGGAGGTTGCTGTGAGCTGTAATGCTACAGCACTCTACCCAGGGCAACAGCTTGAGCCTCTGTCTCAAAAACAAACAAAAAAAAAATCAAAGACTAATTATCATGTCATTAACTGTCCATCAGAGTGGTTCAGGGTGATGTCTGAATGACAAGGAAGGCCTAACCCACAGTGTTAAACAAGACCCCAGACCATAACCAAGGCCTTTTTGGTTGTAACACAGGAGCCCGTTCATTGTCTATGGTGAACGTATCTTGCTCTGTAAATCCATATCTTGCTTTTGCTCTGTAAACCTATCTGTCTCTTCCTCAGTAAACTTTGTTTCATACTTGCCTTGCTTTTGGGGAGTTTGGGCATTCTTCAGCCAAGAGCACACCAGGAACACAGACAATTGCTAACCCCAACAAAAGGACCTGGAACACCTGTTTAACTCTGAATTGTAGGCAAAGCAAAAGTGTTAGTAGGCTGAAAGAGGTACCTTTGAAAAAGAAGCCTGCATGCTTAACAGTGACATCTCTGATTGTTAGAGTTTAGGGAGATGCTTACTTTTCTCTTTACCCTGTTCTATATTGGTTCAAGTGTTTAAAATTAACAAATGTGATAAATACAGTAGAACCTCCATAGTTGATCACCTCCTTAAGTTGACCTAATTTTCATAGACTGGACATGCACACATGTACGTATCAGTACAGTAGCCCTAGTTCTTTATATTGACCACCTCCATATGACCAGTTTGCTACAGTCCTTTGGGTGGCCAACTTTTGGAGGTTCTGATATATAATGGTTAAAAAGCTCTTTGTAAAAAAAAAAAAAAAGTAAGTAGCATGCTCCTTGAGCCTATGCATTTGAGGACAACTGGGAAACACAGAATACCCCCTTTTTTTCTTTTTGACACAGGGTCTTATTCTTTCACCCCAGCTAGAGTGCAATGGTATCATCACAGCTGATAGCAACCTCAAACTCTTGAGCTCAAACAATTCTCCTGCCTCAGCCTCCTGAGTAGCTGGACTACAGGTGCCTGCCACTATGGCCAGCTAATTTTTCTTTCTTTCTTTCTGTTTTTGTTGTTGTTGTTGTTGTTGTTGAGATAGGGTCTCACTCTTGCTCTGGCTGGTCATAAACTCCTGGGCTGAAGTGATCTTCCCACCTTATCCTTCCAGAGTGCTAGGGATTATAGGTATGAGGGATGGCACCCGACCAAAAATCTGTCTTTTTTGAAAAAAAGAAAAGAAAAGGTATTTGGTGTGTGTGTGTGTGTGTTTGAGACAGGGCCTTACTTTGTTGCCTAGGCTGGAGTGCAGTGGTGGGATCATAGCTCACTGCAACCTCCAACTCCAGGGCTCAAGGGATCCTCCTCCTTCTGCCTCTCAAAGTGCTGGGATTACAGGGGTATGTCACCTCACTCAGCCCTATTTGTGTTTTTATACTTAAATTCAAACCTACAGAAAAGTTACAAAAATGTTTATAGAAGATCGGCACCTGTTGTTCAGTGGTTAGGGCAATGGCCACATGCACCGGGGCTGGTGGGTTTGAAACTGGCCAGGGGCTGCTAAACAACATTGACAACTGCAACAAAAAAAATAGCCAGGCATTGTGATGGGCACCTGTAGTTCCAGCTACTTGGGAGAGTAAAGCAAGAGAATCGCTTAAGCCCAAGAGCTTGAGGTTGCTTTGAGCTGTGATGCCACAGCACTCTACCTAGGATAATATAGAGAGACTCTGTCTCAAAAAAAAAAAAAGTTTATAGAACTCCCATATATTCTTTGCCTCGCTTCATTTATTAACATTTTGCCTTATTTGTACCCTCTCTCTTGGTGTATGTATATGGTGTATGTATATATAAACATTTCTTTCTTTTTTTTTAAAGACAGAACTTCAAGCTGTCGCCCTGGGTAGAGTGCTGTGGCGTCACAGCTCACAGCAACCTCCAACTCCTGGGCTCAAGTGAGTCTCCTGCCTCCACCTCCCAAGTGGCTGGGATTACAGGTGCCTGCCATGCCTGGCTATTTTTTGGTTGCAGCCATCATTGTTGTTTGGTGGGCCCAGGCTGGATTTGAACCCGCCAGCTCAGGTGTACATGGCTGGTGCCTTAGCTGTTTGAGCCACAGGTCCCAAGCCACAAACATTTCTTTTAACCACTTCAGAGTGAGTTGAAGATGTCATGCCCCTTCATCCCCAATTATTTCAGCATTTCCTCCCAGGAACAAGGGCAGTCTCTTGCATAACCCAGTATCACAAGAAAAATCAATAAATTTAACACTGATTTACTATCATCTAATATACAGTTAGATTTTGTTAACTGTCTCTATATTGTCCTTTGTAGCAATCACCACCTACTCACCCAGGAGTGGATCCAAGATCACCCATTACACTTAGTTGTCTTTTTTTTTTTTTTTTTTGAGACAGTCTTAAGCTGTTGCCCTTGGTAGAGTCCCGTGACATCACAGCTTAAGCAACCTCAAACTCTTGGGCTTAAGCAATTCTCTTGCCTCACCTCCCAGATAGCTGTGACTATAGGCACCCGCCACAATGCCCAGCTATTTTTTGGTTGTAGTTGTCATTGTTGTTTGGTAGGCCCCAGCTGGATTCAAACCCAGTGTATGTGGCTGGCACCCTAGCCGCTGACTACAAGTACTGAGCATAATCAGATTTGTTTTGAGACAGAGTTGTACTCTGGCACTCTGAGTGGAGTGCTGTGGTGTCATAGCTCACAGCAACTTCAAGCTCTTAGGCTCAAGTGATCATCTTGCCTCAGTTTTTCTATTAATAGAGATGGGTTCTCGATATTGCTCAGGTTGGTTTCGAACACCTGAGCTTAAGCAATCCACCTGCCTTGGCCTCCTAGAGTTCTGGGATTATAGGCTGAGCCACCGAGCCTTCCCCTTGTCTTTTAAATTTAATTTAATTCAAAAATTTAAAGACAGGATCTCATTCTGTCATCTCGGGTAGAGCAGGGGCTTAACCATAGTTCACAGCAACCACTAACTCCTGGGCTCAAGTGATCCTCCTGACTCAGCCTCCCAAGCAGCTGGGACTACAGGTGCGTGATACTACGCCCAGGTGATTTTTTAATGTTTTTGTAGAGATGAGGTGGGGAGGGTTGCTCTTGCTTAGGCTGTCTCTGAACTCTTTTTTTTTTTTTTTTTTTTTTGCAGTTTTTGGCCAGGCTGGGTTTGAACCTACCACCCCCGGCATATGGAGCTGGCGCCCTATGCCTTTGAGCCACAGGCACCGCCCCTGAACTCTTAATCTCAAATGATCCTCTTTTTTGACATTTCCTTTCTTTGACATTTCCTCAGCTTTTCTTGGAAGAGCATAAACCAGTTATTTTGTACCTAAGCATGTCCTTTAGCTTGGGTTTCTCTGCTGTTTCCTCGGGATTAATTTTATGCATTGTTGACAGACGGTAAAGCTGTGTCCTTCAGAAGGCGGCGTGCAGTGGATGTCAGTGTGTCCTGTCACTGATGTTAGCTGGACCTCAAAGTTAAGCTGCCTTCCGCAGTTTGTCTACGATGGAGTTACTATTTCTCATTTTTTGATTATCAAGTAATTTGAGGATATGTATGTGGAAGCCTTTCAATTTCATGGGACAGAGAAAGGGAGTCTTTTCCTTTCAGGAAACGGGTGCCAATTTCTTGCCGCCCAGTCCCAGGGGCGCCCTAGATCGCAGCCTCCTTAAGGGCCTGGCCGCGGGCGCAGAGCACTGGGAGAGTCGTAGTCCCACGGGCGCAGGCCGCGGACCCCCGCCTTGCGGCGGCCGCGAGAAAGAACCAGAAGCTGAAAAGGGAGGGGAGCCAGGCGGTGGCGGTGGCGGCGCCGGGACGCGGGGCGCCCTGGGACGGGTAGTCCGCGAACGCGCTCCGCCGCGGCCCGCGCCGGGCACTGGACTACCGCACCCGACAGGCCGCGCGCGCGGGCGGCGCCGGCCCGCCCGGGCCTCCGACAAATCAAATGCGAGGAAAGAAACTGCCGGCTTTCAAAATCCTCCTCCTCCGCCATCATCCGCCGCCGTGCGGAGAGCAGGTGGTGGCGGAGACGCCGTGACGAGCTGCCCCGGCAGGGCGAATAGACTGGAGGGCCGGGCATCGGGGCCGCTGGACCCGGAGGTGGCGACCCCGACCTGACCTGACCCGGACCCTAAATTGCTCCCCGCCCCGCCGAGCGGACGCGCGCGCTCAGGTCGCCCCACGCGGGGGTGCCGCCTATTTACGGTAGGGTCAGGGTCCTTCTCCCTGTCATCCTGTGCCCTGGGATGGGGGTGGGAGCGCGGAGCGGCCCTGCACCTGGACGAGGAAGGTGTGCGCCCCCTCGGCCTTCTCCGTCGCGCCTCCGACGGCCGAGCTCTGAGGGGGTGTTGGAGGAAGTGGGGGCGCTGAGTGGCGGTGTCCCCTTTCACAAGTGGGGAAACTGAGGCCTGGAGAAGGCATCTGACTCGCCTGAGCCGCCCAGCCCAAAGCTGTCAGCAGCAGCTAGCATCGTGTTAGCATCGATGTCAGCTGGAGGCGGTGCGAGTCCGCCGGGCAGCACATATGGGACTCCCGCGCTGCCCACTTGTCAAGGACCGCTTGCGTTCCCGTGTCGCCACCATCCGCCGGCTCCCAATAGGCCCCCGCCCGCGGGGGAACCGGGCCCGCGTCGCTGTTCCCGGGATCGGTGTGAGTCTCCGCCGACGCTGTGCACGAGCGTGGATGTGCACCTGAGGGAGTCTCCAATGTTGCTGCGGAGAAGGGAGGGGACGTTTCCATATTAACCGTTTGTCTTTGCTTTGCCGCTCACCCTTGCTGGCCTTAGACAAATCAACTCATATCTCTGTGCTCCAATTTTTTAGTATTTAAAGTAGCTAGGTGTTGGGGAGTGCGTGTGCATTCAGGGCTAGGGAATGGGCCCCCTTCCAGCTGAGAACTTCTATGTCCCTAGCCCATCCCCACCACCACTATTATAGCCTCAAATTGTGCCATCCCAGGACTGCAAGAGGTAGTGGGATTTCTGGTGAGATTTTATTCAGTTTCATCCTATTGTTGTGTTGAGCACCTTCTACATGCCAGGCCCTATGTAGATAGAGTGATTCTGTCAAAATGTGGAGGTTGGATCATTCCTTTTTGCTAGAAACTCTCCAGTGGTCCTCCTTGTCACTTGGAATGAAAGCCACAGTTCCTCCAATGGCCTTTGTGAATTGGGCCCCTCTTTAACTCTTTTTTCTCTTACCTTATTTTTTCTTCCCTGTTTGGGCTCCAGCCTCGTTCCCCCCACAAGAGCCTTTGCATTTGCTGTTCCCTTTTCAGGAACACTGTTCCCTCAGATGTCTGCAAGGCCAATCCCTCTACCCTTCAGGTCTTTATTTAAGTCTTCCCTAATAGTGCCTTCTCTAAGCATTCCACTTTAAATTGCAACTCCTCCCAAAAGAAAACTGCTGACCCCCTTCTCTATTTTTTTATCACTGTCTAACATACTAAATATCTCATTTATAACACAAGCTTCAAGAGGGGAGGATTTTTGTTTTCTTTACTGCTTTACTTCTGTCTAGCACATAGAAGTACTCAATAAATGTTGTCACATGAAGGAGTGGAGGCCCTACTCAAGAATAATTCATGCTTATTGGTAAACAGATATAGACAAACCAGGTTGGTAAGGGATAAAATAAGAAGGGATGGGAAACTGGCTGTTTGAGTCCACAGGAAGCCCGGGAGGTGTGAGAGGATGAGGGGCCTACCCTGCCACAGCTGTATCCACGGTGAGGAGATTGTGGGCACTACATCCTGTTTGTGCCCCCATACTACTTTTCCTTGGTTTCCCTTCATTTCCTTCCCTTCCCCAAAGGGGAGGTGGAGTTATCCATTTAGTCAGCCTATCAGCCCCAGGCTGGAAACTCTTTTTTCCCTCAACTTTGTCCCTGGCCTATTGTGATGGTGGCTGTTGTGATGTAGATACCTTTGGTCTCCTAGGAACCCTGAGGGCCACCATGGCCTGCCCAGTCTCCTGGCCAGTGCTGAAATCAGAAGTGCAGTGGGGTGACCCCTGTGCCCCACCCCCAGAGTCATGCCAGCGTGGATGGTGGGGCATTCCCTGGGATGGATGACCTGGATCCCTTAGCCATCTATGTCCTGTTTGAGGAGTGGGACCCTCAAACAGAGAGTAGCCAAGATGATCAGACAGGTGTGTTCTTGGGGCTGTCTAGACCCTTGGTAGCCATTGGTTTAGGACTTGACTGCCATTCATGGGGCAATCTGGGGAACGGGCGATTCACGTGCTTTTGCTGGGTGTTCCAGCTGGGGCAGTTTGGTAGAGGGGGAATTATAGTGAGGTAGTAAATCTTCCCAGGCTAAAACCTGATTTTTCTGCTCTTTTACTGTCTCCTCCACCTTTCTAGAATTGTTTTTTCCCTAATGCAATTTGCATTTCTCCCAGTGGTTTAGATTTCAGCATCTTCATAGCAGGTGGAGAGGGAGTCAGGCCCCTGACAATAGCTGGTGTCCTACCCTGCCTTCACTACCAGGACCCCCAGGAGATTCCTCTTTCTTCTTCTTCTTCTTTTTTTTTTTTTTTGAGACAGAATCTCAAGCCGTCACCCTGGGTAGAGTGCTGTGGCGTGACTGCTTGCAGCAACCTCAAACTCTTGGGCTTAAGCGATCCTCTTGCCTGAGCCTCCCAAGTAGCTGGGACTACAGGCACCTGCCACAACGCCCGGCTGTTTTTTGGTTATAGTCGTTTGGTGGGCCTGGGCTGGATTCGAACCTGCCAGTTCTGGTGTATGTGGCTGGTGCCTTAGCTGCTTGAGCTATAGGTGCCAAACCTAGAGATTCCTCTTTATTAATAAACCTTTGGCCTCCTCAGTTTGCAGATCTCCAGGGGAGCCCACTGTTGTGACCAACATGGCCTCTGAAGACATTGCCAAGTTGGCAGAGACACTGGCCAAAACCCAGGTGGCTGGGGGACAACTGAGTTTCAAGGGCAAGAGCCTCAAACTCAACACTGCAGAAGATGGTGAGTTCTTATAGAGCGGAAGGAAGGGAGTGCAGTGAACACTCAATAGTTGTCAGGCTCTGAGAGGTATTACTGGGCCTCTTCTAACAGTGAGGCTGAAAGATCATTCCCCTGGGAGCACATGCAGGCTCCCCTGCTGCTCTTTGTGTTTGTAGTGGGTATCCCTTTGTGTAGGATGCCTTTATCTCTCAGAAGGAGGAGAGGTAACCAGGAGCCACGGTTAGCAGCAGACCCAGGGTATAGCAACTGACTTCTGACTTAAGGTCTGGTGTACCCTCCCTTTACCTCCATCATCCCAGATGAGTCAGGGAATATCTGCTGCTGCCTCCAGTGCTGAGGCCCTTGTGGAGCTGCAGTAAAACAGCAATCTGGCACCCTCCTGGGAGGTCCTGGTTCATGCAACCAGGTGCCCCTGGGAGAGGGATGGATGTGCCTGTGTGTGTGTATAAGCACGAGGACCACAGAGAACTAGGGACCAGAAAATAGACCCTGTCTTTTCATGCCTGGCCAAGGGTCAGCTGGCAATGAGCAACCCGGAATCCTCCAGCATCTAAGAGTACATGTACTTACATCAGTACTCAGGGTTGTGGCCCAACCAGGGAAACTGGTCTGGACTTGCCTGGTTGTCACTTTATGTAGGCAGCCTTGCTCCCCTCCCCCAGATCAGAGATTGCTGAGTCCTGTGTTGCTGGGAATGGTCCTAAGATCTCTATAGGGCCTGAAGGTATATAAAGGTCCTCTGTGTGCTTTTACCTCTTTTGAGCCTCACATCATTCTTGTAGGTGGGAATGTTATTATTTTATAAACGAGGAAAAAAGACTTAAAAGAGACTTAAGTAACTTGCTCAAAACCACACATGTGGTAAGTAGCAGAGCTGGAGTTTTTTTTTTCTCTTGGAGACAATGTCTCACTCTGTTGCCCTGGGTAGAGTGCTGTGGCATCAGCCTAGTTCACAGCAACCTCAGTCTCCTGGGCTCAAGTGATCGTCCTGCCTCAGCCTCCCGAGTAGCTGGGACTACAGGTGTCTGCCACAACACCCAGCTGTTTTTTTTTGTTGTTGTTGTTGTTGTTGTTATTGTTATCATTGTTGTTTAGCAGGCCCAGGTCAGGCCAGGCTCAAACCTGCCAGCCTTGGTGCATGTGGCTGGCATGCTAACCACTGAGCTACAGGCGCTGAGCCTAGTTTTTCTATTTTTATTTTTATTTATTTATTTTTAATGGAGACAGGGTCTTGCTTTTGCTTAGGCTGGTCTGGAACTCGTGAGCTTAGGCAATCCACCTGCCTAGACCTCTCAGAGTGGAAGGATTACAGGTGTGAGCCACCATGCCTGGCTCCTTTTTCTTTTTCTGTTTTTTTTTTTCCTTTGAGACAGTCTCATTTTGTTGACTTTGGTAGAGTGTTGTGGTATCATAGCTCACAGCAACCTCAAATTCCTGGGCTCAAGTGATTCTCTTGCTTCAGCCTCCCCAGTAGCTGGGACTGTAGGCACTCACCACAACGCCCAGCTATTTTTAGAGACAGGGTCTCGCTGTTCCTCAGGCTGGTTTCAAACCTGTGAACTCAGGCCATCTACCTGCCTTGGCCTCCCAGAGTGCTAGCATTATAGGCATGAGCCACCATACACAGCCCCTCCGTTTTCTGTTTTTGTTTTAACCTGCATTCGATACTCCTAATCAAATATAGGTGCCCCGGTTCGGCACCTATAGTTTAAGTGACTAGGGCAACAGCCACATAACCAGAGCTGGCAAGTTCGAATCTAGTCTGGGCCTGCCAAACAACAATGATGGTTGCAACCAAAAAATAGCCAGGCATTGTGGCGGGTGCCTGTAGTCCCAGCTACTTGGGAGGCTGAGGCAAGAGAATCACTTAAGCCCAGGAGTTGGAGGTTGCTGTGAGCTGTGATGCCATAGCACTCTACCCAGGGTGACAGCTTGAGGTTCTGTCTCAAAAAAAAAAAAAAAAAGCCCGGCATTATGGTGGGCGCCTATAGTTCCAGCTACTTGGGAGGCTGAGGCAAGAAAATTGCTTAAGCCCAAGAGTTTGAGGTTGGCTCAGCGCCTATAGCTCAACTGGCTAAGGCGCCAGCCACGTACACCTAAGGTGGCGGGTTTGAATCCCCAGCCCAGACACGCCAAACAACAATGACAGCTGCAACCAAAAAATAGCCGGGCCTTATGGCGGGCGCCTGTGGTCCCAGCTACTTGGGAGGCAGAGGCAAGAGACTCGCTTGAGCCCAGGAGTTGGAGGTTGCTGTGAGCTGTAATGCCATGACACTCTACCCAGGGGGACAGCTTGAGGCTCTGTCTCAAAACAACAACAACAACAACAAAAAAAAACAATGCATTTGGCCCAGAAACTGCTAACAAATGTACAGTGCAATGGTGATTAAAGTAGTTTTGCAAAGGAGACAAGGGCGTTGAAGATGAGGAGCACACTGGCCAGCCATTGGAAGTTGACAATGACCAATTGAAGGCAATCATTGAAGGTGGTCTTCTGACAAGTACATGAGAAGTTATTGAAAAACTCAATGTTGACTACGGCAACAAGTCTATGATTGTTTGGATTGGAAAGGTGAAAAAGCTGAAAAAGAAGGTGACTCATAAGGTGACCAAAATTCAGAGCAACTTTCAAGTATTGTCTTCCCTTATTCTATGCAACAATGAACCATTCCTCAATTGGATTGTGACATGCAATGACAAGTGGATTTCATATGACAATTAGCAACAACCAGTTCAATGGTTGGACTGATAAGAACCTAAAAGCACTTCCCAAAACCAAACTTGCCCAGAAAGGTCATGGTCACTTTTTGGTGCTCTGTTATGGGTCTGATCCACTAGTTTTCTGCATCATAGAGAAACCATCACATCTGAGAAGTCTGCTCAGCAAATCGATGAGATGCACCAGTAACTGCAATGCCTGTAGCTGGCATTGGTCAGCAGAAAGGGCTCAGTTCTTCTCCATGCAGTATCCGACTGCATGTTGCACAAAGAACCAAGTGGGCTACAAAGTTTTGCCTCATTTGCCACATTCGCCTGACCTCTCAACAACGAATGCCATTTCTTCAAGCAGCTCCACAACATTTTGCAGAGATAATACCTCCACAACCAGTAGGATACAGAAAATGCTTTCCAAGAGTTTATGAAACCCCAAAGCATGGATTTTTACACTATAGGAAGAAAAAAGCATTTCTCATTGGTAATAATGTGTGGATTGTAATGGTTCCCATTTTGGTTAATAAAGATGTATCTGAACCTAGTTATAATGATTTGAAATTCATGGTCAAAAGCTACTAGTACTTTTGCACCAACCTAAATATTTTCTTTAAGCATTTATATATTTCCTTATATTTTTGGCTTGGAGGAGGCCAAGGTGCAACTTTCTTTGGTCATCCTGAATCCAGGTTCATCCAACATCAGCCGCCTCCACCATGCTGCCTAAGTTTAACCCCAGTGAGATCAAAGTCGTGTATCTGAGGTTCACTGGTGGCACAGTTGGTTCCACGTCTGCCTTGGACCCCAAGATTGGCCCCCTGGGTTTGTCTCCAAAAAAGATTGGTGATGACATTGCCAAGGTAACTGATGACTGGACAGGTCTAAGGATTACAGTGAAAGCGACTATCCAGAACAGATAGGCCCACATTGAAGTGGTACTCTCTGCCTTGCTCTCATCATCAAAGCCCTCAAGGAACTACCAAGAAACAGAAAAACATTAAACACCACAGAAATAACACTTTTGATGAGTTGTCAACATTGCCTGACAGATGCAGCACCAATCTTTAGCCAGAGAACTCTCTGGAACCATTAAAGAGATCCTGGGGATGACACAGTCAGTGGGCTGCAATGTTGATGACCTCCACACATGACATCATAGATGAAAACAGTGGTGCTGTGGACTGCCACCTAGCTAAAAAGTACAAGGAAAATGTTTCAATAAAGGATTTGACACCCACTCCCCCCAAATAATAAATATTTCCTTATAGCAAACCCTAATTTTCTATTCTTTGTAACCTGATCCTTAATTTAAAATGTCATGGGCTGGGTGGCGCCTGTGGCTCAAAGGAGTAGGGCACCGGCCCATATACTGGAGGTGGCGGGTTCAAACCACCACTTTGCTTGGGCTTCCAACCTTCCAATTCTTGTGCTCAAGAGATCCTCCTCCTTGTATGGGTTCAAACCTTCCAATGCTTAGGCTCAAGTGATCCTCCTCCCTCAGCCTCCCGAGCAGCTAGGACTAGGGGAGTGTGTTCCCATATGGCTAATTTTTAAAAAAAATTTTTGTAGAGATGGGTCTCACTGTGTTGCTCCGAATGGTTATGAGTGATTCTCCTGTCTGGGCCTCCCAAAGTGCTGAGATTATAGGTGTGAGCCACCATGCTCTGCCCAAGAAAGATATTATTTAAACTTAATGCTAGAGATAAAAAAACATTTTCCCCCCCACTGGAAAAAAGTCAGTCTAATTAGGAAAATGAAAAGCAGTTGTTTGGTAAAATCTTTTGGTCTATTGTTAGATTTGATTGTTCATAAAGGCATACACTAAGAGCTTCAGTTTGGAAAGATGAAAAAGTTCTGGAGATAGATGGCAGTGATGGTTAAATGCCACTTAATTGAACATATTTAATGCCACTGAATTGTACACTAAAAACTGGCTAGAATGGTAAATTTTATTTTTATATTACACCACAATAAAAACTACAGAATAAAAAGCACTCAGGATTATTAAAAAGCCCTCCATATATGGGCGGTGCCTGTGGCTCAAGAAGTAGGGTGCTGGCCCCATATGCTGGAGGTGGTGGGTTCAAATCCAGCCCCAGCCAAAAACTGCAACAACAACAACAACAACAACAACAACAACAAAAAAGCCCTCCATATAAAGCTGACACTCTCATTTCTTAAAATATTCATGTTAGTAAGCCTTCTTGAGAAATTCAAGTTGTTTTTGAAATTGTTTAACAAATGACTTGAGTTTCCTGATGACAGGGTCAGCTGGAGAAACACAGAAAGTATGTTTAAAGTAAAAATCTGGCTGGGCATGGTGGCTCATGCCTGTAATCCTAGCACTCTGGGAGGCTGAGGCAGGATAGGTTGAGTTTGCGCATTCAAGACCAGCCTGACTCAGAGAGTGACCTGTCTCTGCTAAAAATAGAAAAATTGAGGCAAGAGGATTGCTTGAGCTCAAGTTGGGGAAAAAAAAATTTAAAAATCTATTCTTTAGCCAGTGATACTGGTTCTTCTTGTTTACAAAATTATCATCCTAAAGATGCTTTCAAATAGGGCATCGCCTGTGGCTCAATAAGTAGGGTACTGGCTGGGTTCAAACCCTACCCCAGCCAAACTGCAACAAAAAAAATAGCTGGGCGTTGTGGTGGGGGCCTGTAGTCTCAGCTACTTGGGAGGCTGAGGCAAGAGAATCGCCTAAGCCCAGGAGTTGGAGGTTGCTGTGAGCTGTGACACCATGGCACTACCCCAAAGGTGACAAAGTGAGATTCTGTCTCATAAAAAAAAAAAAAAAGATGCTTTCAAATCTTTTTGATTTGGAAAAATGGAGTCTCAATTGATGCCTCTAAAAATTTTTGTTTTTGAGATAGAGTCTTTGTTGCCCTCAGTAGAGTGCTGTGGTGTTACAGCTCACAGAAACCTCAAACTCTTGGGCTTAAGCGATTCTCTTGCCTCAGCCTCCCCAGTAGCTGGTACTATAGGCACTTGCCACAATGCCCAGCTATTTTTGGTTGCAGTTGTCATTGTTTAGCAGATCCAGATGGCTCCAACCTGCCACCCTCGGTGTATGCGGACAGCGCCCTTACTCGGTGAACTATGGGTGCCGAGCCAGATGCCTCTAAAATTTCAGATTTAGATCACAAATGGCTCCACAAGACTGAACTCTGCTGGAGGGCAAGGATGTTTCCATAATCATACAACTTCCAGAGCTAGGCAGTATGTGTCATGTTTGTAGGCAGTTGATGCTTTTGTAATAAATGACCTCATACTGAAGAATGCAGAAGAAAAGAAAACTAGCAATTTTTTGTATAAACAATTAGAATATGATGAATGTAACAGGCAATACAGTGTTTAAATGAAGTGAAAGGAGACGACTCAGCCCATTTTGGAAATTCCTATCTTGAGATTATCTTGTATATGTGTATAAATATGTATAAATATCTTCCATGTTCTAAACTTGCCAGGATAAACCTCATCATCAGATGTTCAAATTAATTTTAGTTTGGTATCTTATCTAAAACGACTGCTAAAATGTGTAATAGTAACTATTACAATATATAAACCTACAGATTGACTCCAACATCACAAAGAGAGTTTTAGCAATAGGACGATGTTAAAAGTCTAAACCTAGAAATCATTATCAAACAACAATCTTTCAAGTCATCAGAGTTTGGATGCAAACAAGGGCAGAAGTCAACATTTAGCGACAGAGGGGCACAGTATAATTTAGTATAGCTAACAAACAAGGAATATCCTATTTTCTTGAGCTTTTAACAAGTTTCTCTTTGCCAGACCAGATCCACCCTACTTTTCAATAAGTAGATCTAATTATCACCTTTCCTCGATTCTAACTTGTTGTTTTCATTACTACTATTAATTATGTTAACAGTTTAAAATCAAAGTCTTCTCCCCACCCGGCTTCTCCCCCAATCCTAAAAATATTGCTATTAAATGGCCCATTTCACAGTCAAGAAAATGAATGCATTAGTTACATGTGATTTTACCTGCGCCGTAAGCTTTTAACTTCACAGCCTAAAACCTCTCTTGCAAAGTGCTTTTTTAGGTAGTACTCCACCAATCTTCACAAGTTTGTGGGAGTTATGGGGAGAAAACTCTTTCAGAAAAGGGTTTAGGCACAAGGAAGTCTTAATTGTACAAACGCTGCAGCAAAACCTAAACCACCAACAGCCCGGTCTTCCAGCACCCAATCGCAAGTGGTGCTCAAAAGTCCCAAGGTCTGCCTCGGTCTGTCTAAATCACTAAGGAGCAGAGGCCAGGGCAAATGTACGATTTTGGCCTCAGCCCGCTTAAGTCCCTAATGTTAGTGCCCACATTATATCCTTGCCCGAATCGCCTGCCTTTATTCGCTTACGGGTAGTTCGCATCCATTGGAGCAGCGCCGGGCGGTCCGCTGGAGCCACGGTACGCACCAGCTGCAGGATAGCTCGTCTCGCCGAGCAAAATTCCATGTTTCAGCAGCAAGCGAAGTAGGAGCGGGTTCGCACTGCGCACGCGCAGGCGAGACCCCGAGCCAGCGGTTGAGCCTTTCTAGGCGGTGAAAACCCTAGGCCCGCCCCCCATGCAAGCCTCACGTGCGCGCGGGAGTCCCTACTTTCAATCCCACCCCGCTTTCCTTCCACTCCGAGCTGGCGGGGCTGAGTGTAGTCATATTTTCTTAAGGTGACCCCTCCAAGCCTGACTTCTTTCCCGAGATCGGCGCTACAGAGCCTCCTGTATTACCACTAACTTTGCTGCTGCAGTCATCCAGCAGTAGAAAACAAAAGTGCAAAAGCCAGGGCAACCAAACACTTCTTTAAATGCCCAAGAGAAGCACTGAAGCAACCCCGGGGTGTGCCCCGGAAGCGGAAGTGCATCCCCGTCATGAAAGGCTGGACTACCCAGAGTGGTGACGTCTCCTCATTGGGCGGAAGGTTCGGTGGCAGTCGTCGGTCTTCCAGCTGGTGGGAGTTGGCGTCGCGGTGCTGGGCACTGGGACCCTGGTTTATATAGTTCGGGAGGTAGGGTTTGTGGGGTCGTACCTGTCTGCCGCTCCCACCTTTCTTGGATTTCCTCCCACGGCGTGAGGCTTCGCCAAAGAATCCCCGGCCCCTTTAGGGCCACGGCGTTAGTGGTGCCTTTTGCGGTAAGTGTCTTCTTTTTCCCGCCCCAGATTTCGGAGGGGCTGCCCTAGTCTTACTTAGGGGGCGAGAGACTCTGGAGGGAGTCGGCTTCCCTGGCCACCGGCTGTCGTCACTGGGACAGGTGCTCTGGCCCTTCTTTATCTCGTGTCCTCCATCAGAAGTTTTATTAAAAGATGCGATATGACTCTTTTAAGTTTTCAGATTTTGCCAGAACCAAATAAGATGTAGATGGTTGCAGGCCTGACACTTTGTTTTGCTTTCCTGAGCGAGAATTTAGTGGAGGCTACTTCCCTGAAAACCTTTTGACGTATACCATATTTTATTCCCCATGTGTTTATAGTTTTTGACACATGTCCTGCGTGTAGTAGACGTGTAATAAATGAATAAGGAATAGCAGTTCTATGTCCATGATGATTTACGATATATTGATGGTCCTCTCTGTAGCGTTTGACTCTACTATCAGTTTCTTGAAACTCCTCTGTTGGCTTTCTTGACACCTGATTCTTTCGCATGCTTAATTCAACGAAATGTGTAATTGCTGTTGATGATGGGGATACAAAAGTGAATGACACTAACCTTGCCATTGAGAAACTAACAGTACAGTGAGAGAAGTGCCCATAAATATACATTATATCAAGATGAGTAATGAGAAACATCAGTTAAGTATAAGGAGCCGTAGAGAGCTATGGGAACACAGATGAGAATTAATGTGCTTCTTAGGAGATTGTGAACCTAAGGAAGTTGCTATTCCAATCTAGCCTCAGTTTCTTTATCTACCTAATATGCTCATTACAAAGATGAAAGGAGATTAGGTAACATGTTTGGTACAGTGCCCAGAACATAGCAAGGGTGATGCCAACAGGAAAGGAAACAGTTCCCTCAAGCCCTTTTCCCATATTTTTTTGATATGTCAATTAATATTTTCTAGCTTAATATAGAGTACTATGCAAAAGCATCTTCAGGCCTTCCTTCCACACGATTATTCCCCTAACTTCCATCTCGCTGTTTTATATAATTGAATGTAAAGCTTTGGTGCAAATTAATGCAGAGGATCCTGATGTTATGATGTGTTATTTATCTTCTGAAGTTAACAAGAGAGCCTTGTCTGTGTTAAGCTGTGATGTAATTGATTGGTTTGGAGTTAGCATTTTTCTCATGCTATAGAGCACACAGTAGGTGTTTAATGAGTGAATAAATGAATACAAGTGTCAACTCTGTCTCAACCTCTAGTCTGTTGATTAATAGTGCTCTAATTCTCCCAGTGAACACTTTGGAAAATGATTTTTCTCTGACTTAAAAATAATACTTTTAGTTGTTACCGAAAATTTGGAAATTACAAAAAGTTAAAAATAAGAATATAAAAATTGAAGTAGTTATTCACCATTAAGTAATTGCAGAAGTTATCTATAACTGATGTCTTAAAATATATTCTTATACCATTTGCTTGAAGTGTACAATTTAAAGATTTTTAGTGTATTTACAGAGTTGTGTAACTATCATATAATCAATTTTAGAACATTTTGATTACTCTATGAGAAAATCTTGTGACCATTAGCAATCACCACCACCCCCCATTTTACTCCAGTCCTAAGCAACTATTAATCTACTTTTTTTCTTATAGATTTGCCTATTAAAGTTTCATAGAAATGGTATCATACTATATGGTCTTTTGTGACTAGGTTCTTTCCATTAGTGTAATGCTTTCAAGATTCATCCATGTTGTAGCATATGTTCAGTACTTCCTTTTTATTGCCTACTGATATCCCATTGTATTATGGATATGCTGCATTTCATCCATTTGTCTGTTGAGGGGTATTTGGGTTGTTTCCACTTTTTAGCTATCATGAATAATGCTGCTGTGACCATTCATGCACAAGTTTTTGTTTGGATTTGTGTCTTCCTTTCTGTTGGGTATGTACCTAGGAGTGGAATTGCTGGGTCATATGGTAGCTCTGTGTATAATAACATTTTGTGGATTTGCCAAACTTGTTTTCCAAAGGGCTGTACCATTTTACATTTTTACCAGTGCTGTATAGAGGTTCTGATTTCTCTGTATCCTTACCAATGCATGTTATTGTCTTTTTGAGTATAGCTTTCCTAGTGGATATAAAATGATATCTCATTATGGTTTTGATTTACAATTTTCTGATGGTTAACATTATTTTTTGAGATTTGTTTTTAGACTGTATTTAACAAAATATGGATTATACAGTATATGCAGTTTTTTAGTCTTTTGCATTTAAGCCTATTTTTAGCATTAGCAAGCACATTTTACAAAATAATTTTCCTAGTTTCTTCTCTTTTTGCTCTCCCACAAAACTACAGTTGTTGTGAAAACTTGTTTAATTTAATTCACCTTGAAAATAAAATCTATAGGAATATATACCAAATTATTATTAGTTGGTAGCAGGGCATGGGAGTGGGTAGGATTAGAGGAAGTGGGTTTTCTACCTTAAATATTTCTGTAATGTTTGAATTGTTAAAATTTACATGTATCCTCTTATCATAACAAAACATAAAGGTGAGTTAGTTCCTGGAGTACTAAGTAGATTCCACATGAAAAACAATTCCTAAATTTGAAAGTCATAATTAACACCATAAATTTAGTCATTCAAATTTACTAATTTTATCAGGTACCATACTTATAGGCCATTTGTTAAATACATTTTCTTTTATTTGGTCCTACTGAGGTGTCCAACCTTTTTTCTTCCCTGCTGCATATGAGAAGAAGAGTTGTCTTGGATGGCACATTAAATACACACACTAATGAAAGCTGATGAGAAAAAAAAGGTCTGTGCATAATTTTTGCAATATCCAGCACCACAGATAAGCAAAACAGTCCTCATGTAATCTGCATGCGAACCATGACTGCAGGTTGGACACCCCTGCTAGTCTAGGAACAGATGCTATGCAGAATATTAAAAATATATATATTTAGTGTTATAGTCAAGAAAGAGAATATTGGTTATGAGCTTTTGACAAGTACCTAAAAAGCTATACAGTTGTCCCTCAGTATCTTCTGAGAAATTGGTTTTGGAAGACCTGTTGGAGATAGCAAAATCTGTGGATGGTCAAGTCTGTTACAAAATGTCATAGTACATGTATTTGTATATAACCTACGTGTATCTTCCTGTGTAAATTAAGCCTATTTTTAGCATTAGCAAGCACATTTTACAAAATGTGCTTTAAAGCATCTCTTGATTATTTACAGCACCTAAAAGGATGTGTAAGTAGTTATTATACTATATTGTTATACATTTATATACTATGTAAGTAGTTCTACTTTACTATTTAATGAATAATGACAAGAAAACATCTGTAGTTTCAGTACAGATGCAGGGTTGTTTTTTTCTGGAATATTTTTGATCTGTAATTGGTTCAATCTACAGTTGTGGAACCCACAGATACCGAGGGTCAGCAGTACTATGAAGTGATTTTTTTTTTTAAAGGACAAAATAGTATATTTGTATATTTAGTTCTTAAGTCTAATTGATTCAAAAAGTCATTGACAAGGGCTTAGAAGAGCTTTTTGTAGGGACTTTATTGCAATAGGATTTGAAATCTCTAGTTGTCAGAGTTTGTTTACTCACTCTCAGATCAGGCAGAGTTGTGGCGGGAACACTTCCAATCCTTTATGTAGGGAAAGGTGGCTCATTGGACACTGCAGTTTCCATTGAATAATAGCCAGGTAATGGGGACTAAATGTTAAAAGGCTGTTTCCAGGATGATGGGACAGGCCCTTAGGAGGATTGTTGAGAAAATTTCCAGTTTAGATATACTTCAGATAATATAAGGAGAGCTAGTTGGTATCATTCAAGAAAGAAAGGAAGTTAATAGGCAATATGCTAGGAAATTGCAGGCAGTTTTATACATATTGTCTCATTTAATCCTCACAACAGCCCTTCAGGGTAATGGTATTATCTCCATTTTGCAGGTGAGGAAAGTGAGGCTCAGAGAGATTAAGTAACTTGCCCAAAGTAACACAGCCAGTATGTAACAGAGCTGGGATTTGAATCCAAGTCTGTCAGACTCCAAAGCCCATGCTCTTTCCAGTACTTCACACTGCAGCAGGTAAGTTATAATACTTGGCCCTGTGCTTACCTTACTTAGGGCACCCTCAAGCCTTTTTCCATTACTCACTATCCAACCCCTAGTCAGAATCCAGTTAGAACCATCTGTGATTTAGGCCAAGAACAGTCCTTGTATGTACTGCACTGTACTGCAGTGGTACTTACTAGTCCTTTTGGGACATTGCAATTACTCTTTCACAAAGAACAATGTACATCTTTCCCTTCAAAATATGATTTCTTCTGTTATAGTTTGGCAGCAAAATTTGTCCCTGGAGCTGGGCACATTGACTCAAGTCTTTAACCTTAGCACTTTGGGAGGCTGAAGTAGGAGGATCACATGAGACCAGGGTTCGAGATCATCTTGAGCAACGTAGTGCGACCCTGTCTCTGCAAAATATTTAACAATTGACTGGCTGTGGGGCAGTGCCTGTGGCTCAAAGGAGCAGGGTACCAGCCCCATATACCAGAGGTGGCGGGTTCAAACCCAGCCCTGGCCAAAAACTGCGAACAAAACAAAACAGGTTGGCTGTGATAGCATGCACCTGTAGTCCCAGTACTTGGGAGGCTGAGGTCAAAGGATTGCTTGAGCCCAGGAGTTGGATTTTAGTGAGCTCTAATCGTGCCACTGTACCCCAGCTTTGGCAACAGAGGGAGACCCTGTCTCAGAAAAGTTGAAAAAAAAATTGTCTCTAAAGTTTGCCAGTTGGCATATTCAACTCTATCATTTAAAACATCATTTATACTCTAGGACTTAAGCCTGTGTAGCCAAACGACTGTACCATGAAAAGTCATTTTACATTTTTTGGTGGGGAATGGCTGTTCCACTCCCTAACCTACTTATATCATAAAATTGTTGTGAGGGTAAAATGAGATAATAAATGTTAAACTATTGGAAGTAGTATGTTGTAATCCCTTACTTTTCTCTTTCATGTAAGTAGAGATTCTTTTTTTGTGAAATTTAGCATATGCAGATTTCTTTCTTTCTCTTTCTTTCTTTTTGCAGATTTATTTCTATAAATGTTTTTAGTTAGCTGAGAGAATTTTGGGTGAGTATGCTTGACTGTAGATTAATTTGAGATTTAGGGTTAGATATTACCATTAAAAAGTATTTTGCATTTTAGTATACATATTATAATAAGGTAAGGTTAATTTTTAAGTATTTTGGAAATTCATAGTAGGGAAATTCTGGAAAGTTATAGTAAGTAATGACAAATGAATATATTAAATGTACAATATTAATTACCTGGGTCATTGATTTTCTTTTGATTCATCATATTATCTTCTTTAATGGCCTTTAATAAATATTGGTATCCCGTTTCATGACTTTTCTTGCTTTTTTCCTATGGTCTTAAATATATCTTTTCATTCATTCATGAAGTTCATTTTTATTAAATGTTTCCTATGTAAGACTGAGCATAGATAAAGCAGTGAGCACACAGGAGAGAGCAAAAGAGACAAAACTCTCTGCCCTCTTGCAGCTTACTTTTCAGTAGAGCGACTATAGCTCACAAATAATACAGTATAAGTCAGGGGTCCTCAAACTTATTAAACAGGGGGCCAGTTCACTGTCCCTCAGACTGTTGGAGGGCCAGACTGCAGGCCCTGGGATGAGTTGGCTGCTAAGCAGGACAGGCAGCAGGCCGGATAAAGCAGGACAGGCAAAAACACCAGGCAGGCCGGATAAATGTCCTCAGTGGGCTGCATGTGGCCCGTGGGCTGTAGTTTGAGGATGCCTGGTATAAGTAAATCATATGTCAATTGATAATAGGACAGTTGGAAAAATAAAGGACAGAGGGTTTGTATTTTAAAATATGGATTAGGAAAGGCCTCACTGAGGACTGGCATCTGGACAATGATCTGAAGGAGATGGGGGCTGTGTTTTTAACCAGAGGAAGAGCTAGCTAATAAGGTACTGAGGTAGAAATGTGCAGCAGCAACACAGAGGAGGTCAGAAGCAGGGGTGTGTGTTTGGGGTGCCTTACCATTCATTCTGAGGACCTTACCTGTATGTGCAATGGGAAGTCATTGAGATATTAAGCAGAATTCTAACAAATATATCCTTGGAAATTACAGAGGAAGCGCTGTTAAGTAAAAGGTATCATGAGGTGTTCTTATTCTTCTCTTGAAGTGCAGATTTTTATTTAAGGCAAATATATCTTAAAATAATGCTACCGATAGGGTGGTACCTGTGGCTCAGTGAGTAGGGTGCTGCCCCATATACCAAGGGTGTTGGGTTCAAACCTGGCCCCGGCCAAACTGCAACAAAAAAATAGCTGGGCGCCTGTAGTCCCAGGTACTCGGGAGGCTGAGGCAAAAGCATCACCTAAGCCCAAGAACTGGAGGTTGCTGTGAGCTGTGATGCTACAGCACTGTACCAAGGGCGATAAAGTGAGACTCTGTCTCTAAAAAAAGAAAGAAAGAAAAAAGAAAATAATGCTACCAATAAATACTTACATAAGGAAAAGTGTATTGGAAAACCTCACAGTTTTTTTAAATTAGAATTAATTTAATTTAAAAGAACCAGCTAACATGGGGAATTAGATTTAGTGGGTTTTTCTTTTTTAGAGACAGAGTTTTACTTTATCACCCTCGGTAGAGTGCCCTGGCGTCACAGCTCACAGCAACCTCCAGCTCTTGGGCTTAGGTGATTCTCTTGCCTCAGCCTTCCGAGTAGCTAGGACTACAGGCGCTCACCACAACGCCCGGCTATTAGATTTAGTTTTAAGGGGTAACTAGTTTAGCTTTTTAAAATGAAGGATGATGTTTTGTGACATGACCTCTAAAAAAGTTAATTGTGGTGTCATAAATAGGGTGATAGTACTTGTTGGTACCAGTGGTAAAGGAGATGAACTGAAACATCTGAATCTTACTTCTTACATATGGAATATTAACTTAAGGATTAGTAAGTGTTTAGTATAAGGTATGGGATAAGAAATGAAAAGTCCAGCATCTTTTCCTGGAAGTGATTGTTGTTTCAGGTTAAGTAACCATGTAATTGTAAAAAACTTCTGGTAAGCAATTTTTTTTCATGTTTCATCAAGTATTTGTAGTAATTTTTGTTTTTAAAGTTCTGAATTACCACATTTTACTTGAGTGGAAGTGTAGTGTTTAATTTATAGTTCAGCCTTGCTGACTGTTGTAGTGGTATAGTCCCAACTACTTGGGAGGCTGAGGCAAGAGAATCTCTTAAGCCTAAGAGTTTGAGGTTGCTGTGAGCTGTGATGCCATGGCACTCTACCTAGGACGACATAGTGAGACTATGAGACTAAAAAAAAGTTTATAGCTTAACCTGGAATATCTCTGCCAGTGATAATCTGCCAGTGATAAGTCCTTAAATGCATTTTACCTTTTTGACTATTGACTCCTCTCACCTCTCTACTCTCTTAATATTGAATGAGTCAACTATTTTGTCCTCTTACTTCTTTTATTTTTAAGTCTTCTATCTACTCTGTAAATGGGATCTAGTCTGAATAATCTTGGTTGACTAAATTAGTAGATTAGCTCTGAAGGGTAACTAAAACAGTTGTTTTGAACAGCTAACTTTTCTTCCACTATTACTTACATTAGACAATTGGTATTTCTTTGAATACCATTTTTTATGCCTTTTCACCTTCCTCAAATTCTCTTTCATCCTTTTCATTTAAAAATTTACATAATACATCATTGGGTTGTTCACATTCGTAAGTATTGTACCAAAAAGAGAACATCCTTAATTTGAGATCATATCATTTCCTGAAAGGATATTTGCCATGTTAAATTTGCTGGTTCATATATAAGATCCAATTAGGTATTCAGACATAAGGCATCATAAACAACTGGTAGTTTTATCTTTTGAATATGACTATATTGATGCACAGGTTGAGGCAATAGAAGCTGATATTATAGTATCTAAACACTAATTTAAACATAATCTTCAAATAATCTTCAATAGAAGTCTTTAGTCATGGGAAATGAAATGGATTTTTCTCATTTTCATTTAATTATTTTTCCTTTCTAGAATTCCTTCTAAGCACATCTTAAGGCCTTCAAGATGGTTCTAGCAGACCTTGGAAGAAAAATAACATCAGCATTACGCTCATTGAGCAATGCCACCATTATCAATGAAGAGGTATGTAAAATATTATTTGAGGCTCGCTCATGTTTATAAGCCCAGCTCTTGGGAGGCCTAGGTTGGAGGATTGCTTAAAGGCAACAGTTTGAGAACAGCCTGGGCAACATGGTAAAACCCCATCTGTACTAAATATTTAAAAAATTAGTTGATATGTTGGTATTCTCCTGCAGTCCTAGCTGCTTGGGAGGCTGAAGCAGGATTGCTTGAGCCCAGGAGTTCAAAGTTGCAGTGAGCTATGATCATGCCACTACCCTCCAGCATGAGCAACAGAGCAAGAGTCTGTCTCAAAAAAGAAAAATAATAATTGTGAAGTATGTGCAATTATGTATTAGTACTCGCATTAGGGAGGTGTATTATTAGTAATCCCTGTATTTATTTTGGTATAAATTGAATATTTGCAGGTAGAAACCTAATGTTGTATGCAGCAAATAGTGTTTTTTTTTAATTTCTTACAGCATAACTGTGTACATTAATGCAATCATGGAGTATAGTATGCTGTTTTCATATACATTTTGAAGTACTCTCATCAAACTGGTTAACATAACCTTCATGTCATTTTCTTAGTTATTGAGTTAAAATGTTCATACTCTGCTTTTAGAAAGATTCACTTGTACCCTTATAAGATAAACCATAGAGGTGACCCCCTCCCCCGTGTTTTTTTTTTTTTTTTTTTGAGACAGAGTCTCACTATGTCACCCTGGGTAGAATTCCATGGTGTCACAGCTCACAGCAACATCAAACTTTTGGGCGTAAACTATTCTCTTGCCTTAGCCTCCCTTATAGCTGGGACTACATGCACCTGCCACAATGCCTGGCTGATTTTTTGTTGTTGTTGTTGTTGTTGTCTTTTTTGGCAGGCTCGGGCTGGGACTACAGGCGCCTGCCACAATGCCTGGCTGTTTTTTTTTTGTTGTTGTTGGAGTTGTCATTTTTTTGGCAGGCTTGGGCTGGGACTACAGGCGCCTGCCACAATGCTTGGCTGTTTTTTTTTTTTTTGTTGTTGTTGTTAGAGTTGTCATTTTTTGGCTGGCCCAACCCTGGTGGTGTATGTGGTTGACACTAAGCTATAGGTGCCAAGCCAGTAAGTAGTATTTTTTATTGAGAAATCAACTACCTTCATATTACTTTAACTTTCTATTAGGAGTTTCTCCCAAAAAACCTAGAAAACAAAAATGATTTTAGCTTGTGTGTAAAGATACATGTATTTTAACTTTTGAAAATTGTTTAAATCTAAAAATTTATATTTTTCTATAAATATATAGAAAATACTTTTTGAAAATTTTTAATTTTCAAATTTCAGTTATCTGAAAATTTATATTTTTCTATAAATTTAATATCTTGCTTTTTTCTTCTTGGCTAGGCATGCGCTTCTCTGACCTTTTCTCTGTGACTTTTATTTGGTATTTTTCTTACAACACTAGTGTTTTCATCTTGGCTACTTTGATTCATTTTCATTGAAATCCTCATTTGAATTTGTCCCTTCACTGTTTTTGATACTGGGGTGATAGAGAATTAATAGGAAGAAATCCCTCTAACGAGAGATCAGTTCCAGTTTTATCAGGTACTTCTAATGAGAAATAGAGAAAACTAATAAGCCTCTGTAGGGTGTATGAAATCAGTTGAAAGGAAATAATTCATTCTAGAGATACTTGAGGTCCTACATTTTTGTAGACATTTTTGCTGGCACAAGGGATATGACAGTGAACAAAATAGACTAAAATTCCTTTCCTCGTGGAGCTTACATTGGAGTTTGTAAACAGTGGGTAAAGCTCTGTCTTTTTGTAGGACTTTATAATCTATTACTTTTAGCTGTAGTGCCTTGCTCTTCAAAAAACATGTAATGATAGTGAATTATTAGTGGAGGATAGCTTCCTTTACATTTTATTCCACTGATCTAAGTAGAAATGATGAGACTGGGTAATTTTCTTCTATTATGTTTTCCTCCATGGTTGGCCAGTTAGGAAAAGTAAATATTGTTACTGTATACCATTAGTATCAGCAACACAAGCTCTTCAGTGTCACAGAAGACATCAATGGCAACATCTGTTGTATAGTAATTTTCTTTGGCTTGAATATTGTGTTTATTATTATTACTTTAATAAAGGAATACAATTGCAGTAATTAATACTTGGTTATATAAAACTAAATGGTATGTCTTATTTTGACAAAATGACAGAACACTTAACTCACTAAAGCTAACTGAAAAGCTTCTCCCCCCAATGATGTATTGTTTTATCATTATTAAACTATGGTCATATATGATAACTGGTCAGTCATTGTTTTTATGTAATTGAAATGTAACACTGAGTGCTTTAAATTTTTATTTGTTTTCAGGTATTAAATGCTATGCTAAAAGAAGTATGTACAGCATTATTGGAAGCAGATGTTAATATTAAACTAGTGAAGCAACTAAGAGAAAATGTTAAGTAAGTTAATTTAATCAGGTAATAAATATGCAAAACTAAGTTTAAATTTCTAAGATAAGGAGCTAACTAGCAAAGTTTGCTATAGCATGAATCATTTCTGCCAGTCATCACTGGAATGTTATAGATCTTATATGTTGGAAGACTGGTTTAGTATATTTCCATAATGATGCTTCAAAGTAAACTACATGTGGTTTTAATTTAATTATGGATTTTTTTCTATCTTACTAGTCCTTTATTTAGATGGATTCAATTATGTACTGTGTAGTATTTTAATATAAAGCTGTTTAATAATTGAGATTCTTCATAGAAGAGTAGTGCCATTTTACTGTCTTTAGTCTTAAGATTATTTTAATCAGCCTCCTTCATCATTAGAGAAATACATTCTCTTTCGTTCTCCTTTTGGTTTCTCTGTTCATATTCGAGTGAATAAGTAATATATGTGATCTCAGTTACTGTATTCATTGGGAGAGAAACTGACTAGGCAGACACATAGAACAATACAAGTACCTCAGTTGAATGCCAGCCTTTATCATGCTCAAGACATCTCCCCTTTTTGTATTGTTAAGCTGGGAATAAGTTTAGGACTACTAGCATTTAGCACTAGAGAAAGTAGTCCTATTTTCTGTTAGTTGTAAGATGTATGAAGTATATAAGCTGGAAGAAAAATAAATTAGGGGCGGCGCCTGTGGCTCAAAAGGGTAGGGCGCTAGCCCCATATGCCGGAGGTGGTGGGTTCAAACCCAGCCCTGGCCAAAAAAAAAAGAAAAAATTAAACGAAAAATAAATTAGTACTTTGCAGTGATTAGGACAAATTATTAATAGTTATACTTTCCAAAAAAGCCTTAAAAAGCTAGCCAGAGTCTTGCATTGTAATATTTAATGGTAAAATTCTTTATGGTATAGACTCATAAATCTATAATAATTATCTGCTTCTTGATTAGAAGACTTAATATGAATGATTGAATATTCTTATATTCTTTAGGGCAGAAACTTTTTAGAATGTTTTAACTGACTTTTCTCCTCTTTACCCCAATCACTACTATCATGAAGGTCTGCTATTGATCTTGAAGAGATGGCATCTGGTCTTAACAAAAGAAAAATGATTCAACATGCTGTATTTAAAGAACTTGTGAAGGTAAAAGTATATCAAGTTTGTACTGTGATTCCTTAGACTTGGTGGATAAAATATTCTGGCACTACAAACAAATATTATTTCAGAATCCTTTTAAATATGTTTCATGGAATATTCACTGTATTAAAATGTTAATGGAAAGATTATTAAATTTTCTGAAGTGGCCTGTTTTTATTATAGACTTACTGAGGGTTCAGAATTCTGAGTTCAGATATAAAGGCCAGTACTATTCCTACAAAAAATGCCAGAGCCAAGATGCAAACAGTGAACCTTCACTACAGATTAGTTGACAGAGGGCCTCACTGAGGTTTTCTTTTCTTTTTTCTTTTCTTTTTTTTTTTTTCAGCAGTAAGACAGGATTTTATTAGAAAGGAATACAGAAGAAGTAAAAGGCACCAGAGCTTCTGGCAGGGGAAAGAACTAATTGTTCTTTTTTTTTTTTTTTTTTTTTTTTGCAGTTTTTGGCGGGGGCTGGTTTTGAACCCGCCCCCTCTGGCATAAGGGGCCAGTGCCCTACTCCCTTGAGCTCCAGGTGCCACCCCCGAGGTTTTCTTTTTTAATATCAAGTATTGCCTAGTGGCTCGGCGCCTGTGGCTCAAGCGGCTAAGGCGCCAGCCACATACACCTAAGGTGGCGGGTTCGAATCCCCAGCCCGGACCCGCCAAACAACAATGATGACTGCAACCAAAAAATGGCCAGGCGTTGTGGCGGGCGCCTGTAGTCCCAGTTACTTGGGAGGCGGAGGCAGGAGACTCTCTTGAGCCCAGGAGTTGGAGGTTGCTGTGAGCGTGATACCATGGCACTCTACCCAGGGGGATAGCTTGAGGCTCCGTCTCAAAAAAAAAAAAAAAAAAAAAAGAAAGAAAGTATTGCCTAGTGATGGACCTACTTTTATTCAAGAAAGTTGAACTTGACTTTCTTGTACAAAATTATTCTTTTCTATGCTGTCCATTGTGTAAAGAATACCCTTTGAAAAGGTCAAATATTCCAACTATTGCCTAGCTAGAAGCAGTTTTGAATTAGTGAAGCTTTATTTTCAAGTGGTAAATATACCTTGTTGCCCTTCCTTACCTTAGAACTGTTACTATTTGTGCTATCATGTAAATTATACATGAAAATCTCAGTATTTTAAAAAATATATGTGGGTCCAGTAGCAGGAATAAATAAAGGTGCTAAAAATCTTTTTTAGAGCTTTAGATGCCTGGTAGTGGTCTACAATTATTTTTTTCCCACTTTGTGTAACTATTTTCATTTACTCTTTTGAAAAAAGAGGGGCAGTGCTTGTGGCTCAAAGGAGTAGGGTGCCAGCCCCATATGCTGGAGGTGGTGGGTTCAAACCCAGCCCTGGCCAAAAACTGCAAAAAAAAAAAAAAAGAAAAGAAAGAAAAAAAGGGATTCAGATCTAAAAGAGATCAGAGAATTTTTCCAGATAATACTTTTCAGTTTGCAGTTGGGAAAATTGAGACCATTATTTAGTAGCAAACCCAGGTCTGATCGCCAAACTCTTGTGTAGGATTCCTCAAATTACTCGCAGATTGCTTTTTGTCTAGCATTTGAGGTCAGCCCAGGATGGGTGGAAATTTTATTGTTAGGGGTTGACTTATGTAGGCAATCTTAGAACACCATGTACCTCATTAAGAGGTATTTATCACCTGCTCAAAGTGGCTCATGCCTATAATCCCAGCACTTTAGGGGGGCCAAGGCAGGAGGATCGCTTGAGACCTGAAGTTCAAGATCGGGCTGGGCAACATAGCAAGACCCCAACCCTTGTCTGCAAAAAATTAAAAAATTAGCTGGACATGGTGTTGTATGTCTAGTCCTGGCTACTCAACAGGTTGAAGTGGAAGGATCCCATAAGCCCAAGAGGTTAAGGTTACAGTGAGCTATGATTGCACCTTGCAGTCCAGGCTGAGTGAGACCCTGTCTCTTTAAAAAAAAAAAATGCTGCTGGGCGGTGCCTGTGTCTCAAAGGAGTGGCCACTGGCCCCATATACCAGAGGTGGTGGGTTCAAACTGGCCCCGGCCAGAAACTGCAAAAAAAAAAAAAAAATGCTGCTGACAGTAGAGAGGACTTGTCCTTATACTCAGAAAGTAAAAGTCTAGAGCAGTGGAACAAAGTAAGGTAAAAATTATTTTCATAATAATACTAGATAGTATTTGCCTTTATTACTGTGTTGATATTTCCACTAATAATGCAAATGTAATTGTGAGTAAAACTTGCTAGCGTGAATCAAGGCAGTGGCGCCAAACTGTATTACTAGTTATTGTACTTCTTACTAGCACACACTTGTAGTAAAGGAAAAAATGCCAGTTTCACTTAAGAATATCCTTGAAGAAACAATTATAAATTATTAATTGTATTAAATCTTGACACATGAGTATACACGTCTTTTTAAGATTCTGTATAATGAATGTATAATGAAATGGAAAGTATGTATAAAACTCTTCTGCTGCATATTGAAATTTTATGGTTGTCTTGAGAAAGGCACATGTGTGATTGATAGCAAGCTGAGCTAGTTGCTTCTTTCATAAAACACCACTTTTACGTGAACAAACAGTAGACACATAATCTATGTTTATTCCGCCTTAAGCATTTGACAGACATTTTTCCCCAGAGTAAGTGAAATGAGCCTATTACTTTCAGGAAAATAACTGACAATATGGTGGCCAATGATAAAATTCAAGCTTTCAGGTAAGAACTAGGAATTTGTATTTCAACCGTGAGTTTGACACTATCCCAATACTTACTTCCTGATGAGGGTTAGTGTCGATACTAATGAATAAAGGTTTTTCTTCTGGGAGATTGTAGAGAATGGAGGTGAATGTAGGATAGCATCAATATATAAAAGGATCTTGGAAGAGTGGGAATATGTTTCAGGGAGATTTTATCTATTTCACAAGTTCATCTAAGGGTAGGCCTACATACACCTGGGAAAGATGTAAGAAAATATGTTTTCCTTTCTTCTCTGCTACATGGCTTTCGTTGAAATTCAAGTATCATGTGGATTGATTATGTGACTTTTATGGTATTGTCTAAAATAAACTTGGCAAATTTTCACTTAGAAGGTTTAGATTTTGTGGGTCACACAGTATCTGCTGTTAACTACTCTGCTCTGCTATTGTGGTACCAAAGTAGTAAATGAATGGATGTAGCGTGTTCCCTTGAACCTTTTTTCATGCATAGTGTGCTAATCCCTAGGACATTAATAACTATTATGGATTTAGTATCATATGGGTTCCCATTTCAAACTCTATAAACAACTGACTCAATTGAATTATTATTTTAAATGACCTTTTAAAATGCTTTATGCTTGTTAATTTGGGGACTGTCCCTAGATGAGCCTTTATTTTCCACTGATTGTCATTATAAAATAGATGAATATTTTTTATTAGCCTTCAAAATGTTACAACTGTATAGTAGATTTTTGGCATTGGAGAATTTAACATTTGACCTGGAAAGTTTTTCACGTGTAATTTGTAGTTTTGCTCATATATAAACATTAGTCAAGTTAAATATGGACATAAGTTCTCTTCAATATGGGGGCTACTAGGCACTTGGGGTTGTTGAGCACTTTTAATGTAACTAGTCCAAACTGTGATGTTCTTTATGTGTAAAATACGTACCACATTTGAAGAATTAGTATGGGAAAAGGAATATAAAATATCTTATTAATTTTTTATATAGATTGCATGTTGAAATGATATTTTGGGTTAAATAAAATATTAAAATTAATATTACTTATTTTTATTTATAAATGACACTGCTAGATATTTTAAAATTCACATGTGGCCTGCACATACATTTTTGTATTGCTGATGTAGATTGTTCCTGTGGCTCGATCTTGGTCTCATATTTTATTTCAAAACCCAGCTTCTTCTAAAGAATGTTTTGGGATTCTTATCTCTAAATCAGTTTGGGAGGGTAGGCTTGATTATGACTTCACAATGCATTATTTTATATTCTTTTTTTTCTGTATCTGATCTTAGAAAGACCTATATTTTATATTTTTAAATTTCATTCTGTGTACACAAAAGAGAATGTCAGAATTATATTAGAATGGTAGCATATGGTGGCTTCATTTCATATGAAAATGTCCTTAGATTATTTTTATAATTTAAAAGTTGAAGGGAAGGGTTTTAAATGTAAGTATAAATTAATCTTATTTTTATTTTTGGTGTGTAGCTTGTAGACCCTGGAGTTAAAGCATGGACACCCACTAAAGGAAAACAAAATGTGATCATGTTTGTTGGATTGCAAGGAAGTGGTAAAACAACAACATGTTCAAAGGTAAATTAAATTGAATTTTTAAGTAGTCGAATAGCAGATATGTTTGTATAAATCAAGTTTTATTTTAAACTCAGGCATTATAATACTGTTGTTTTTACAACTTTGTGTTACTTGGTGTGTTTATTATATTTTTGTAATATTTTTTATAGGATAAGAAGATCTTGTAGCCTCTTGTGATTACTTTTATAGGAATGGCAAACTTTTATATTATATAACTGCTATTTTTTCTCTTTTTTTATAAAAAGACCACTCCAGCTTGGCACCTGTGGTCAGTGGTTAGGGTGCCAGTAACATCCACTGAAGCTGATGGGTTCGAACCCAGCCCGGGTCTGCTGAAACAACAATGACAATGGCAACAAAAAAATAGCGGGGCGTTGTGGCAGGTGCCTGTAGTTCCAGTTACTTGGGAGGCTGAGGAAAGAGAATCACTTAAGCCCAAGAGTTTGAGGTTGCTGTGACACCATGGCACTCTACCAAGGGCTACATAGTGACTGTCTCAAAAAAAAAAAAAAAAAGAAGACTGTTCCTATCTTTTAAGGACATGACTAAATGATTTTTGGAGCTTAGACTATGGAGTTTACTATACTTCCTGTGACTTAAACCTCCTTTTCCAGGTTCCCAGCCAGTGTAATATACATCTTCATTTTGCATGTCCTTATGTAAATTTTTAATTCATTATACCTCTCTTTCCTCTAGAATTGGGTGCCTCAACATTGTTAACAGATATTTTTTTTTTCCATGAGCCTCTCTTATATGTTCAGGGTTTTTATGTTTTTTGTTTTTGTTTTTGAAAAAGATTATTTTTCGAGGGTTTGTTATTATTTGTTTTTAGTTAACAATAATTGTTAACATTTTTTACTGTGATAATTTGCTATTTGATCATCTTATATCCTTTGCTACTGCACAAAAATTAGAATTTAAACTCTTTAGGAAATTTGCTGTATTCACAAATCTTTAATAATATTAGTTTCAGGAAAATTATGAGGAGTTTTACTTTATTCTTTAGGTAAATAATAAAGATAAAAATAAATCATAGGTATGATAATTTATTATATTTTATATTGTATTTTTTTAATCTTCCTTTTCCAGTTAGCATATTATTACCAGAGAAAAGGATGGAAGACCTGTTTGATATGCGCAGATACGTTCAGAGCAGGTAATGTATTGAAATTTGAATAATTATTTGAAATTATTTTCTGTAATTTTTATTTTCAAGTTTGAGGATTCATTTACTCTTTTATCTTCTAGGGGCTTTTGACCAACTAAAGCAGAATGCTACTAAAGCAAGAATTCCATTTTATGGAAGGTAGGTTGCTGTTTTTTATTTTGATACTTATATGCGTTGACTGCCCCTGCAGGAGTGCAGTGATGTAATCATAGCTCATTGCAGCCTCAAACTCCTGGGCTCATGAGATCCTCTTCTCCCAGTCAGTTGAGTACCTGAGACTATAATTGTGTGACACCTGGCTAATTTTTCACTTTTTGTAGAGATTGGGTCTCGTTCATGCTTAGGCTGTTCTCAAACTCCTAGCCTTAAGTAATCCTCCTGCCTCAGCCTCTCAAGGTCCTGGGATTATACACATGAACCATTGGGTGCTGATCCTATCTTTTTATTTTGTGCTATCTGGTTACATTTTAATATCTACATGGAACAAAGTGGAGATATAATTAATTAATTCTTTTAATACTGAAACATGTCCCTTCTGATCCAACCTAATAGATCAGAGCCAACGTTGTTTTGTTCATAGAACTATGCTCACGTTTACAATCCTGCCTGGTGTGCTTTCCTACTTCCTCTGCCCCTCTGTTCCTGTTGTTTCTTTCCGGAACTGTGTGAAGCATTCCATGCTTAAATATATAATGATAAATTCCATACTGCTTCATTGGTGCAGACTTCTTTGAAAAGTGTGCATTAAATCATCCTAAAATGATTTATAGTCTCTAGTTATCTCAGATTCTGATAACTTCTGCCTCTTACTTGCTACATTGTTGTTCAGTTATGTGGTCTGTACATGTTAGAATGATTAATTTAAAGAAGACAGTCTAGGCTTGGCACCTGTGGCTCAAGCTGCTAAGGCGCCAGCCACATACACCTAAGGTGGGGGGTTCGAATCCCCAGCCCCGGCCCGCCAAACAACAATGATGGCTGCAACCAAAAAAAAAAAACGGCCGGGTGCTGTGGCAGGCGCCTGTAGACCCAGCTACTTGGGAGGCTGAGGCAGGAGACTCGCTTGAGCCCAAGAGTTGGAGGTTGCTGTGAGCTGTGAGGACATGGCACTCTACCCAGGGGGATAGCTTGAGGCTCCGTCTAAAAAAAAAAGAAGAAGACAGTCTAGATTGAATTTAGCCTTTATTTGAAGGACGTCTTATTCAGGTCTTTTACTTTTTGGCTAGCCAGAAAAGCTAGCGAAATTTGGCTGTGATATATTCTTAATTTAAATTTCTTTTTTCTTTCAGTCATTTTTTTAGCAACTTCTGACAGATTAAATAGTAATGTTAAGAAATTTTTTTTTTTTAGAATAATAACAATTTCTAATGTAGTTTTGATGGTGGGGGGGATCAGTTTTTAGTAAAAATGGGAAAACCTGCTGGACAGATTCTGAAAGAGCTGTAACATTTCAAATATAGTTTTTAATGTCAGGTTATGATAAAGTTATTTTTTAGGGGTCACAATTTGCAAATGATAAGATTTAGTTGATAACTACTTTAACTGTTAGTCAAAGCCACAGCATTACTTTTTAACCATTGAAAACATTTAACCACTACCATTTAAATAATCTCACTTTTACCCATGGAAACTTAAAAAACCTCTGGGAAGGAGGAAGAAAATAGGAATGGGTAAAGACTTGAGCCACATCTCTAATGTTAAAATTATAAATCTGGAATACATATTAACATAAATAGTATTTTTAGGCAGTAGATAATAGTGCTATTTGTTATATTATCTGTCCCGTCTTTTAAAAAAACTTTTAAAGAGCTAGGTGTGTTGGTGTGCACCTGTAAGAAAAAAAAAATTATTTTTAAAGAAAAAAATGAAAGCACCAGTACCACTGGCCAATCTTTCTTTCTTTTTTTTTTTTTGAGACAAGAGTCTTACTAGGTAGCTCTTGATAGAGTGCTGTGGCGCCACAGATCATAGCAACCTCAAGCTCTTGGGCTTAAGCAATTCTGCCTCAGCCTCCCAAGTAGCTGGGACTACAAGCACCTGCCACAACACCTGGCTATTTTTTGTTGCAGTTGTCATTGTTGTTCAGCTGGCCTGGGCTGGGTTCGAACCAGCCAGTCTCAGTGCATGTGGCTGGTGCCATAACCACTGTGCTGTGGGTACCAAGCCCCACTGGCTAGTTTTGACTGTGTTTGTTCATGTGTTTTTTAGTCTGTGAAAATAAAGGGGCATTCAGAAACACATAGAGAGATAAATTATTTTAAAATGAGGTCTTTCAGCACTTTATATTTTGATATGGTGGTGGTTATTGTAAATTTGTCAAACTCATCAAAATGAATACTTAAAATGGTACATTTTATTGTATGTAAATATACCACTGTAGCATTCATTAAAAATGGGATCTCAATGATTCTGAAATGGATAATAAAGTGTTTAAGGTAATTCTTTTTTATGACATCATTATATTCTACTGTTATGTGTGTGTGTGTATATATATATATATATATATGTGTATAAATCTATAATTAATTAAGCCCCCCCCGTTTTTTGTGGCAGAGTCTCGAGCTTTTGTCCCAGCTAGAGTACTGTGGTATCATAGCTCACAGCAACCTCCAACTCTTGGGCTCAAGTGATCCATTTGTCTCAGTTTTTTTTTTCTATTTTTAGTAGAGATGAGGGGGTATCTTGATTTTACTCTGGCTGGTCTTGAACTCATGAGCTTAAGCAATCCATCCACCTCAGCCTCCCAGAGTGAGGCTGCTGAGCTATAAGCACCAAGCCCCTAATCCCCTTCTTAAGAACATTTTTGATCATTTATTTTGCACACTGGGAAATTTTTCTTTAATTGCGTATTTATCATATTTTGAAATGGTAATGCTGGCTCAGCATTACCTGTGGCTCAAGTGGCTAAGGCGCCAGCCACATACACTTAACATGGTGAGTTCGAATCCAGCCCGGGCCCGCCAAACAACAATGACGGCTGCAACCAAAAAATAGCCGGGCATTGTGGCGGGTGCCTGTAGACCCAGCTACTTGGGAGGCTGAGGCAGGAGACTCGCTTGAGCCCAGGAGTTGGAGGTTGCTGTGAGCTGTGATGCCACAGCACTCTACCCAGGGGGACAGCTTGAGTCTCTGTCTCAAAAGAAAAGAGATAGTAATGTTAATCTGTCATCTTTTTCAACATTTTCTTGTCTGTTTTTATCTGCTTTTTTTTGCATATAAATTTTAGAATTCTTTATCAAGTTTCTGAAGGAAAATGCCTCCTAAGATTTCAATTAGAATTACATTGAAACCAATTAATTTGGGGGGTAATTGGCATCTTCATTGTATATTTTTATAGCTTTATTTAGGAACCTGTGTCTTTTTTGTTAAAAATGTTTTATATCATTTAGTAGTTTTCTTCATTTAAGTTTCATATGTATTCTGATTAAGTATATACATATGTAATACTTTTTGATTCTTAATTTAGGGGAAAAACACATTTTCTTTTTAACATTATATGTCTTTTCATTGACAGTACTGATCTATATAAAAAATTGCCACTAATCAGAAGAATACAAATTTAAATGGGATCTCATTGTTTGATTTTCACATTGACAAAGATTTTCATCAGGGATTGTGAAAAGGTAGTGAAAAAGGAGTGAGATAAAAGTTTCATGGGGGACATTTTCCTTTTAAAAACCAAACCCTTAAATGTCCATGAGATTTCTTCCAAATTCACCTTGTAATAGTGTAGTAACAATTTCAATGACTCAACATTTATATACTATTTACATTGGATATATTTTTAATACCAGGAAATTGGAAAAACTTTTTGGTTTTTATTTTGAGACAGAGCCTCAGGCTGCCCCCCTGAGTAGAGTGCTCTGGCATCACAGCTCACAGCAACCTCTAACTCCTGGGCTCAAGCGAGTCTCCTGCCTCTGCCTCCTAAGTAGCTGGGACTACAGGTGTCCACCACAATGCCTGGCTATTTTTTTTTGGTTGCAGCCATCATTATTGTCTGGTGGGCCCCAGCTGGATTTGATCCCACCAGGTGTATGTGGCTGGTGCCTTAGCTGCTTGAGCCACAGGCGCCGAGCCTGGAAAAACTTTTAATGTCTAACAATAGGGCATTTATTTATAAATGATAGCATAGCCACCCAATGGAATGCTGTATGACCTAAAAGTTATATTTTATAAGAATATTTAATAGTTTTATTATTTATTTGTTTTTGCAGTTTGGCCGTGGCTGGGTTTGAACCCACCACCCTTGGTATGTGGGGCCTGTGCCCTACCCACTGAGCCACAGGTGCTACCCCATTTAATGGTTTTATAAAGTGTTTACATAAGGGTGTTACATGGGAAAAGAAGTATGAAACACTAACATGAGTTTAATTGTTAAAGAAGATGTAAAAAAAAGTTGAGAGAAGCACACTCATTCAGAAAAGATACCAGTAGAATCATACAGAACTTTGTAACAGGAAAATTGGATAGTGCTTCATGCTACCCTGGAGGTAGATTTCTATATTTAATACTTATTAGCTTTTATTCTTCTAAATTTAATTTTGAAATTTGGCTTTTTCAGAATAAAGGTAGATTTACCAATTTCCAAAGTAAGAGTATATGGAAGTTTTGCTGTTGTGGTTGTTGTTAAATAATTTGTCCATGTTAAATAGCTATACAGAAATGGACCCTGTTATCATTGCTTCTGAAGGAGTGGAGAAATTCAAAAATGAAAATTTTGAAATTATTATTGTTGATACAAGTGGTCGCCATAAACAAGAAGACTCTTTGTTTGAAGAAATGCTTCAAGTTGCTAATGCTATAGTAAGTAGCTTTGAATGTAACAACATTTTTAGGGCTTTTGTTAATTTAATTATAAAATTTAACATGTATGGTCAATATAAATTACTCCTTTTCTGTAAGTCATGTTATAAGTAATTTATTTCTGTTTTGGGGACCTGCATCTGTGCGGTAAGGACTTAATGTCATCATTTTAGTCTCCATTAAAAATGAAATTTTCACAAGTAAATATCAAAACAATACTTAATCATCTTATTAGTATGTATAAGAAAAACATAGACTGGGTGTGCCTCTAATCCTAGCACCGTAGGGGGCCAAGGCAAGAGGATTGCTTGAGGCAGGGAGTTTGAGACCAGCCTAAGCAACATAGTGAGACCCGTCTCTAATAGAAAAATCAGCTTGGAGGATGAGGCAGGAGGATCTATCAAGCCCAGAAGTTTGAAGTTGCAGTGAGATAATGTGACACCTCTATGCTCTAACCTAAGCAATAGAGCAAGACACTGTCTCAAAAAACAATTAAAACCTCCAAACCATAAAAAGTTAAGAATTAACCTATAGTATCTCTTGAATTTCCTTTCTGTGAATTAAATTAAGTTGGAAACATTTACTTTAGATGAATTTTTAAAGTTTTTCAAAATGAAACACTTAAAAATATTAATCATTTAGCATCTTTTTTTAAAATTGTGATGGAAGTAACTTGAAGGAGAAGGAACAGTTATAGATATTTCCAGCAAATATTAGGAACGCATGTTTTGCTATTGGGTTGGCAGTAATTTTTTGGTTAGTAGTTAATGCTAATAAGTTTTTAGTTATGCTTTATTTTGACCAAGTTGAGGATATTTAATAAAAATATTCTTAGTCTCTTTGTGCATTTTGGTTTCAGTGTACCTTCTACTTCATATTTTTTTCTAATTTGCTTTTGCTATTCCTTTGCAGAGAATGCCATTCTTTCAGATCCTTCCTTTAGTTTCTTTCTTAATTCAGGACTCAAATATTAGGTTCAGAGAAACCTTCCCTGACTACCTTATCAAAAGATGCCTCCTATACCTCAAAACCGTATACCATTTTAGTTGTCATATGCCTGGAATGTTTAGTTACCTATTTATTTGTCTCTTATGACCAGCCAAATGAGGACAAAGATTTTCTTTTTTCTTTTCTTTCTTTTTTTTTGAGACAGAGACTCAAGCTGTCCCCCTGGGTAGAGTGCTGTGGCATCACAGCTCACAGCAACCTTCAACTCCTGGACTCAAGTGAGTCTCCTGCCTCAGCCTCCCAAGTAGCTGGGACCACCGGCACCTGCCATAATGCTTGGCTTTTTTTTTTTAGTTGCAGCTGTCGTTGTTTGGTGAGCCTGGGCTGGATTCAAACCCACCACTTAGATGTATGTGGCTGGCGCCTTAGCCACTTGAGCCACAGGCACCAAGCCAACAAAGATTTTCTTAATTCCTCTTTGTCCTCAGGACCTAGATAGTACCTAATACATAGTACTTTCTCAACAAATACTTATTGATTGAATATTTATAATAAATGTCTTTTATAGTTTCTAATGATAACATTTATATAAGATCAGTAAAAATATGTGTCTTTTCTCTTTAAACTTTCTAGCAACCTGATAACATTGTTTATGTGATGGATGCTTCCATTGGTCAGGCTTGTGAAGCACAGGCTAAGGCTTTTAAAGATAAAGTAGATGTAGCCTCAGTAATAGTGACAAAACTTGATGGTCATGCAAAAGGAGGTGGTGCACTCAGTGCGTAAGTATCCTTAATGTCCTTTGTTGGGGTTGTATTGGGAGTGTGTGTTTATGACTTTCTTATTGATTGTTTGAAGTATATTCCAGTAGTGGACCTAATAATGGTTTATGAAAGGAGTTTAAATAGAAACAGAATTTTGGAGCTTTCCCAGTATAGTTCTCTGTTAACTAGTGAAAAGAAATTTGAGTTTTGTATCTTTGTCTAATTAGCTTTGATGGCAGATTACCTTCAAATTCTGAATCTGCTGGAAATTTATGAGTTTTTATTTATTTATTTTATTATTATTATTTATTTATTTTTATTAAATCATAGCTGTGTACATTAATGCAATCATGGGGTACAATGTACTGGTTTTATATATAATTTGAAATGTTTTCATCAAACAGGTTAACATAGGCTTCATGGCATTTTCTTAGTTACTGTGTTAAGACATTTATATTCTACATTAGTAAATTTCATATGTACCCTTGTATGATGTAGAGTTTATTTTATATCTTCCTTTTCTTTGCAGAGTTGCTGCCACAAAAAGTCCAATTATTTTCATTGGTACAGGGGAACATATAGATGACTTTGAGCCGTTCAAAACACAGCCTTTCATCAGCAAACTTCTTGGTATGTACAGTGGTAGGGATCCAGAAAAAATCTCTGAGAAATAGTATGGATCCATAGGACAGATTAGGACTTTAATACTGCTGTCACTGACTAATTTAAAAAGATCACTTCTTTCTGTGGTTTATCTTTCTCATAGGGATGATGGTTAATCTATTTTCTGTGATTAGAGTGGTAAAATGAGATATTTGATGGAAAGTTCTTTGGAAAAGTTTTATAGAACAATATAAAAATATGTGGGTGTAGTAACAGCAGTCATAATGGCAGTAAAATTTTGGTAATGACTCAAGGTTGGTATAGTTAGAAAGCATGGAATTTAGAGTTAAGCCCTGATCTGGAGTCCCTGCTTTATTAGTTCTTTGCTGCTACTTAAAGTCCATAGTTTCAGTTTTTTTCATCTATAAAGTATATTAACACTTACCCTGTCTGTCTATCACACAAGGTTATCGTGTATATGAATGTGTTTTGTATAATGTAAAGCAGGGTATGGTAGTACTTGATAATTTTTCTTTTTGGGTTCTTACAGGTATGGGTGACATCGAAGGCTTGATAGATAAAGTCAATGAGTTGAAGTTGGATGACAACGAAGCTCTTATAGAGAAGTTAAAACATGGTACGTGAGTGGCAAAAAAGCATTTGATCTCAGATATCTTCCTTTGATTTATTTTTGATAAGGCTACTATTAGTTTGAAGTGATATCTATTATTAGTGTCAATTCTTCAAATGTTTATTTCAATAATTTATATGCAAATCATTTTAAATCTCAGACATCTGAGCAGTTAGAGAATAAAGTGTTTTTTCTTCTTGTAACAAAATTACCTTAACATTAAAATCAAGGCCTTCGTCGGGTTCCTTGAAGTAAAATAGGTTAAAAGTAAGTTAGAACATGCTCTTATAACCTATTTGCTTTCTCATAAATTTTATGTATTTTATAAAAGATATAAAAAGAAATTGAAAAGGATGAGATTAAATACACAGACATAGGCTGGGTGCCTGTGGCGCAAGGCTCTCATATACCTGAGCTGGTGAGTTCAAATCCAGCCTGGGCCCACCAAACAGCAATGATGGCTGCAACCAGAAATAGCCGCGTGTTGTGACGGGTGCCTGTAGTCCCAGCTACTTAGGAGGGAGAGGCAGGAGAATATTCCATGGACACCTCAAATTCCACATCTCCTTCTCTTCCCATCCCAGTCTCTACCCCATTGTTATCAATGAATGTTAGCATTGGCTCGGCATCCATAGTTCAGTGGTTAGGGCGGCCATATACACTGAAGCTGGTAGATTCAAACCTGGCCCGGGCCTGCTAAACCACAATAACAACTATAACAAAAAAATAGCTAGATGTTGTGGCAGGTGCCTGTAGTCCCAGCTACTTGGGAGACTGAGGCAAGAGAATCACTTAAATCCTAGAATTTGAGGTTGCTGTGAGCTGTGATGCCACAGCACTCTACCAAGGGCAACATAGTGAGACTCTCTCTCCAAAAAAAAAAAGAATGTTAGTGTTATTTGTTTTGTTGCTGAGTCAGAAACCTGGGTATCATTATTGATTCTTCCTCACTCTGTTTTCCCCTTTCCCCATCAGATGACTAGTCCTAGTGATTCCACCTGCTAAGTACCTTCAT
>CAUYTI010133575.1:0-12220 GCA_963575145.1 Galago senegalensis
TGTTCTCCAGATGTCTTTCCAAAAGGAATGTATTAAATTGCATTCCCACCAGCAGTATAGGAATGTTCCCTTTTCTCCACATCCATGCAGGCATCTCTGGTTTTGGGATTTTGTGATATGGGCTAATCTTACTGGAGTTAGATGATATCTCAAAGTAGTTTTGATTTGCATTTCTCTGATGATTAAGGATGGTGAGCATTTTTTCATATATCTGTAGGCCATGCTCCAATCTTTTTGAGAGAAATTTCTCTTCAAATCCCTTGCCCACCCTGAGATGGGATCACTCGTTTTCTTCTTGCTAATAAGTTCTCTATAGATTCTTGTTATTAAACCTTTGTTGGAGAAATAACCTGTGAAAATCTTCTCCCATTCTGATGGCTGTCTGCTTGCCTTACTTACTGTGTTCTTGGCTGTGCAGAAGCTCTTTAGTTTGATCAGGTCCCAATTGTGTATTTTTGTTGTTGCTTCAATTGCCTGGGGTGTCCTCCTCATAAAATGTTCACCCAGGCTGATTTCTTCAAGTGTTTTCCCTACACTTTCTTCTACTATTTTCATGGTTTCATGTCTTAAGTTTAAATCTTTAATCCAGTGAGAGTCTAACTTAGTGAATAACTTTTTTCCCAAAATATAGAGAAGAAAAGAATAATTCCCAACAAATTCTATGAGGCAAATATCACCCTGATACCAAAAACAGGAAAGGAAACTACAAAATGAAAATCTACAGGCAAATAACATTAATGAATATTGACAAAAAATTCAATGAAATTATATCAAAGGGAATAATGATTCACATCAAAATACTATATATACATCATGATCATGCTTCCTTTATCCCAGGGATGCAAAGTTAATTCAACATATGTAAATCATACATGTAATTCACTATATGAATAAAATGAAAAACAAAGACCATATTTTCCTCTCAAAAGAATGCAGGAAAAGCATTCAACAAAGTTCAGTATCCATTTCTAACAAGAACACTTAAGAAAATAGGTGTAAGTGGGACATTTATTTAATTTATAAAGGCCATCTGTAACAAACCTATAGCCAATATCATAATGAATGAAGTACAACTGAAAGAATTTCCACTTAGAACTGGAACCAGACAAGGAAGTCCACTATTGCTACTACAATTCAAAGAAATGCTTGAAGTTCTAGACAGTGCAATAAGATAAGTAAGATAAGGACATCAAGGGTATTGAAATGGGAACAATAATAGGAAAACTCTCATTCTTTGCAGATGATATTATCTTGTAACTAGAAAACCTCAGGAACTCAATCACAAAGCGCATGGAAGTGATCAAGGAATACAGTGAAATTTTGGGATGTAAAATTAATGTCCATAAATCAGTAGCCTTAATTTATGCCAATCATAGTCAAGCTGGGAATCAAAAGCAAACACAATACCTTCTACAGTAGTTTCAAGCAAAATGGAGCATGTGAGAATTTGCCTAACAAAGGATATGTAGAATCTCTACAGATAAACGCATGAAATCCTAGAAAAAGAAATACCAGAAGATATTAACAAATGGAAAAATGTACTGTGCTCATGGCAGGAAATTATCAATATTGCTAAAATGTCCATTCTACTCAAAGAAATTTACAGATTTAATGAAAAGCACCAATGCCATACTTTGAAGAATTTGAAAAGAAGAGTAATTCATTTTATATGGAACCAGAAAAAAAAAAAAAAACTCTAACTAGAAAATGAAATTCTAAGGAATAAAAAAAATCTGGAGGCATCACATTACCACACTTCAAGTTATACCACAAGGCTACAGTGATCAAAACAACATCCTACTGCCACAAAGTAGAGATATAGAAGTATGGAAAATAATAGAGAACCTATAGATAAAATCAGACACATATCATTATCTGGTCTTTGATAAACCAAACAAAAGTATACACAGAGGAACAGAATTCCTATTTAATAAATGGTTCTGGGAGAACAGGTTAGCCACATGTAGAAGATTGAAACTGGACCCATGCCTCTCACCATTGACACAAATTAACTATTGTTGAATAGATAATTAAAATTTATAACATGAAATAAGAAAAATTCTAAAGATAGTGAGGGTAAAACGCTTGACAAAATTTTGCTGGGATAAGATTTTATAAAGAAGAACCCCCTTGGAAATTGCAGGAACACCAAAAATAAATAAAGGGGACATGATCAAGCTAAAATGCTTGTGCACAGCTAAGGATACTATCCCTAAAGAAAACAACAGCCTTTGGTATGGAAAAAGATGTTTGAATGTGGTGAATCTGACAAAGAGTGGATAAGTAGAAACTACTGAGAACTCAAAGTAATCAATAGGAAAAGAGCAAATAACACTATTTTGAAATGAGAAAGAAACATGAAAAGAACCTTTGCTGAAGAAGACAGATGAATGTCCAACAAACACACGAAATAAAAAAAAAATACTCATCATCCCTAATTATCAGAGAAATAAAAATCAAAGCTACCATGAGGTATCACCTAACCCCAATGAAAATAGCCCCCATCACAAAGTCTCACAAGTGCAGATGCTGGCATAGATATGGAGAGAAGGGAGCACTTTTGCATTGCTGGTGGAATCTCAAACTAATACAACCTCTAAGGAAAGAAGTATGGGGAATCCTCAAAGAATTAAAGGTAAGCCTTCCATTAGATGCCCAAATTCCATTACTTGACATCTACCCAGAATAAAAAAAATGTTATTTTACCATAAAAACATTTACACTAAAATGTTTATTGGAGCTTAACTCATAATCACTAAGATTTGGAATCAACCTAAGTGCTCATTAACCTAAAAAGGATTAGTAAACTGTGGTATACACATACCATTGATTAGTATTGTGGCATAAGAATACGGAGACTTTACATCTTTTGGATTACCTGGATGGAGTGGACCAAAATTCTTCTTAGTAAAGTATCATGAGAATAAAAAAGCAATCATGAATATGAAATTTCATGAATATGAATCTGAAATCTTAATATGAAACCATTAGCTAACCAGGTAAATAACCACATGAGGGAAAGGCACAAACAAATTCAAAGGTGGACAAGGGGGAGAAGGAAAGGGGAAGAATTAGAGAGGGAGGTTTGTAAGCTCTCATGTAATGTGCACAGTGTAAGGATATACAGCACACCCCAGAGATGAAGGGCTCAACCACAATTTGAACTTCACCTGATAAGCACAAACAATGTAACCTAATTGTTTGTACCCTCATATTTATACAAAAATAAAATAAATAATAAATAAATATAACAAAGAAAAACAACTTTTGTAAAAACTGCAAAAGAAATTAAAAATTTTCTGAACAATGTGTAAAGAAGAAAGAAATCAGCCAAATATTATAAAGTGGGATGGATCTTTTTGGCAAAGAGAGTGTCAGGAAGTTTCTTTTCTAAATAAGTTTTAGTGAAATAGAAGACTAGAAACATTGCCTTACTAGCCATTTGTGATGAGGCAGGGGAAAGAAAACTCGAACCATTTCTGGCTAGGAGAACTCACGCAGGGACATTACTCCTAAGGCACAGTGAAGCAATAGTAGAGTATAGGAGCCTGTGAAGAAGTCTGTAACTGAGGAAAACCAGCACAGAAGGTGAGTGCTTAGGAACAGAAGGAAAGTGGCTGTCTAGCCTGTCCACAGAAGAATGCGGACAAAAAGTGCTGTCCTGAAGTTTTTTGATTTGGGACTCATCTGTACACTGGAGAATCCCTGGAAGTCTTAAATAAATGGGTGCTCTTGAACAGTGTCCAGAGTCTGGAATTGAATACAGGGTGGTGTAGCTCTCCAATCAGCTTGGCTGCTAGCTAACGGCCACCACTGTGGGAAGACTATATGGGAGAAATGATCCACTGTCAGGGTCCACCCCCAGGGGCAGAATCCTCTAAGACTTGTGGAAGCAGCATGACTGATTGAAGAAATATAAAGTTAGAAACAATTATAAAGAAAGAGATACAAGAAATAGAATAGAATTTTCAAAGGTGGGACTTCAGGAGACCACTGCCCATTTGTGGGGTTCTGGTGAATGGCTCCAAGCATCTGCTCCACTCAGCTTCAATTCAAATCTCTTTGCCCAGATGGTAAGCTGAGGGACTGAATAAAGACACCAGCAGTTTCTATGAGTGAGCATATTAGCTCCTATTTTTATTATTAACATTAAGGATCTGAGCAGTTTTGAGGAATCTGAAACTTGAGTCTCATGTGGGGGAAGCCTCTTGTCTAGAGTCACCCACACAGATTCCTAGGGAAGTGTTAAACTCTGCTAGTTCCCTGTGGAGTAAAATGCCACTGGCATCTATCTCTGCTGAGGAAACAGTGGGAGAGAGGCATTTTCCTCTCATCACCACTGCAGAGGAATTTCCTCTGTGATAAAGCCCTCCTGCACATATTTCAGGGCTTGAGCTCTACCTCAACCAAATTCAAATCTCCACAATGGGTATCTGCTTTGTCTGTTTAATGGGCAGGAAATAACCTAGGTAATGTATCCTTTCTAGGTCTTGTCATAGCCTCTTCTATGACATTGTTTATTTCCTCAGAATGTTCACAGACTCAGCAGGGGTATTTGTGTAAACTATATCCACAATAGGCCAGCATTTCAGGAAAGGCTGGAAACTTGTTCAGATAAAAAAAAAATTGACAATGGATGGCTTAAAGGTAAGCTAGATAACTTTTCTTTATTCCAACTCCTTCAGCTTACTTTATAATTTTCCCTTTTTCTGGGGGTACCTTCTCTTGCCAAGAATGGAGTCTTTCGTTCCCATTCTGCCTACGAGCCACAAATTCCTAGTGCATGGCTTGTTCTGGCACACTTGCTGAGCTCAGGCATCCACACTTGGTGTAATTTGAGTGGCCCAAGGGACCTCTTTGGCATGCCTCTTGAGGAATCTGGTGAGAGCTTTAACACCCCAATCCCACAGACACTGAATGCAGACAAAAGAAACAGTTCCTGATTAAGAGCAGCTAAGTCATGAAGACGGGACATGATCTCCTCCTCTACAACTAGAGAGTGGCTTTTGGCCCAAATTTTTCAAAGCAAAATGGTATATGTTCTTTGTCTCCTAAGACAACAGCACCAACTTGTGTCCAGATTTTATATAAATATATATATATATATATATATATATGTATATATATGTGTGTGTGTGTATACATACACAATTATACATATATTTATATTTCTTTATTTATAATTCTTTTTTTGATTGGTTATATTTTCATTGTTTTTTTAATTTTCACTTTCTTGAATAGGAAGGGCTCCTCCATTTTTGTTAAAGATTTTCACCCCCTTTTATTTTTTTATTTCTTTTTCACTTCTCTCCTTTTTTCTCTCTTGTGTTTGTGATTTTTCTGTTTTCCTCGTCTTTCCCACATAAATTTCTCATACAACAGTTAAGATATCACCTTTTTATTTATCTTACATAATTATATTTTTAATTTTTTTTACATTTTTGTATTGTTTTCTTTTTTTCTGAGTGCTGGGGGGTCATGGCATTGGTATGGCTGTGAGGTCACAGTATTGATCTGGCATAAGGAGGTCAGAAGCAAATGTTTTTTGTGTTCTTTTGGCTTTATCATTTGGAAAGACAGTAAGTATTGGCAGTCTCCAACCAGTTCTGTGTAGGAGAACTCATGCAGTCTGCTGAATTATTTATTTCTTTTCTTATATTTGTCCTATTTTTCCATACTTAGCAGAAGTTGGGTCTTGCTCTTCCCCAGGCAGGTAAGTAGCTCTTGAACTGAGGGATCAACCAAACCCAGCCCCACAACGTTCTAGAGTAGTGGGTGTGGCCATAGCACCCAGCCAAATAATGCCATTTCTCCTGTCACTCTCTCTTCTTCACCCCCTTAATTTTTTTCTTTCTTTCTTCTTTCTCCCTTATTACTCTTTATGCTTATCTTTCTTTTTGCCTTATACTAAAAGGTCACTTCAAGATTCAAAGTCTTAGACAAGGTAATTTAAAGAAAAGGAGTTAGTGAGAAAGAAACAAAAATAGAGGAAGGAAGTGAACAGGAAGAAAATCCAAAGGAAGCGGAATCAACAGAATAATTCTGGCACCATGCAAAATCAAAACACAGCAACACTCCCAAAGGACTATAAGGCAGCTACCACAGAGGATTCCACCTATAAAGAATTAATGGAAATGACAGAAAGGAAATTTAAAATATGGATGGCAAAGTTAATAAAGGGAATTAATGAGAAACTGGAAATAGAATAAAAGTATGGATGAAAGATATGAAGAATATAGAAAGGATGTGGTGGATAATAAGGAATTGAAGAAGTTAGTGAGGAAAATAAAGATTAATGGAAAGTATTAAAAACAGATTAGACCATGGAGAAGAAAGAATCTCAGAATTAGAGAATAAAACTTTGAGCTAGCCCAGGTAGTTAAAGAGGCAGAAAAGAGAGAGAGAGAGAAAGCAAAACATTAACTCAGAGAATTATGAACTTCAAGAAGTGTTTAAACAGACAAATTACAGGGATCCCTGAATGGGAAAAAGAACACCCCAAAGGAAGGGAAGCCCTATTAGAGGATATCATTAATCAAAATTTTCTAAGTTTCACTAAAGATGCTAAGACATTCCTTTTAGAGGTATATTGAACCCTGGGTCATCTCAACACAGGGTATCTCCAAGATACATTGTAATGAACTTGTCCAAAGTCAAGACAAAAGTGAAAATTCTGCAAGTAACAATAAGTAAATACCAACTGATCCACAGGGGCAGATCCCGAAGTGTGACAGCAGACTTTACAACTGAAACTTTCCAAGCCAGGAATAGAATTGTCATCTCACTTCAACCTTCTGAAACAAAACAATTTTCAGGCTAGAATTCTGCATCCTGTTAAACTAAGTTTCAAAATCAATGAAGAAATTAAACCTTTTCCTTATATGCAAACATTGAGGAAATTCACCACAAGACCAACTCTATAAGAAATATGTGGCATAGTCTGATTCTCCACTCTGACTATCACAATGGACCAACTAAAGAATCACAAATTAAAGGACAAAATCTAGCTTCCACAATGGCACAAAGGATAAAACTAAATGACTTTCACAAAATAAGATGAATAGAACTCCACCACATTTTTCAATTATCTCAATAAATATAAATTGTTTGAATTTCCCACCGAATAGGTACTAGTTTGCTTTTTGCATTAAAAACACAAGTTATACATGTGTTGTCTCCAGGAAACACATGTAACCTTGAAGAACAAATGTAGACTCAGAGTAAAGTTCTGGGAAACAGTATTTCAGGCAAATGGAAACCACAAAGAAAGAAGGGCTTGTAGTGTTATTTTTAGGTACAAGAAAATTTAAAGCAACTAAAATTAAGAAAGATAAAGATGGTCACATAGTAATTGTCAAGGGAATAATAAAACAAAAAGATATTTAAATTCTAAATATTTAATGCACCCAACTTAAATGCTCCCAGATTTATGAAACAAACCTTAATTGGTCTGAGAAATATGATATTCTATAACACCATAATAGCAGGGGACTGTAAAACCCATCTTACAGAGCAGGACAGATCCTCTAAATAGAATTTAAACAATGATACAAGGGACTTAAACATGATCCTAGAACAAGTGTACTTAATAGACATCTACAGGATAAACCATCCCAAAGCTAAGGAATATATGTTCCTCTCAACAGCCCATGGAAAATACTCGAAGATAGATCATATCTTAGGATACAAATCAAAACTCACCAAAATTAAAAGAATTGAAAACATATCATGTATTTTCTCAGACCACATGACAATAAAGTTGAAACTCAAATCTAACAAAAAATTTTATCCCCATAGAGGGGTATGAAAATTAAAAAACCTTATGCTGAATGACAGTTGAGCCAAGAAAGAGATAAAAGAGGGAATTCTAAAATATATCAAATGTAACAACAATAAAGTTACAAGTTACCAAACCCTGTGGTATACTACAAAAATAGTCCTATGGGAAATTATTGCATTAGATGCATACATCTGAAAAGCAGAAAGACAACACATCAATAACCTAATGAATTACCTTAAGGACATGGAAAAGGACAAACAATCTAATGAAAATCAAGCAAAAGAAAGGAAATAAACAAAATGAATCAGAAATAAATGAAATTGAAACCAAAACAATCTTTCACAAAATAGATGAAACAAAAAGTTGGTTCTTCAAAAAAAAAAAAAAAAGAATAAAATCAATAAGTCTTTGGGAACATTAGGAATAGAAAAGTAAAATCTCTAATAGCCTCAATCATAAATAATAAAGGAGAATTAACAGCAGATATCACAGAGATTACCTCCAATTTCTACAAGAAACTCTATGCCTAAAAATTTTACAATGTGGAAGGAATAGACTAATATCTAGAATCACATCCACTCTTTAGACTTATCCAAGAAGAAAGAAATCACATGAAGAGACCAATAGCAAGCACTGAAATTGAAGAAACTAAAAAAAAAAAAAAAAAAAAAAAAATCTTCAAAAAAAATCAATCCCTGGGCCAAACGGCCTCACAGCAGAATTCTATCAAACCCTGAAAGATGAGCTTATACTTTTATTGCAGAGCATATTCCACAACTACAAGAAGGTTAGAAACCTTCCCCAACACAGTCTATGAAGCAAACATTGCCCTGATATGAAACTAAGAAAGGACCCAGTTAAAAAGGAGACCTACAGTCCAATTTCACTAATGGATATGGATGCAAAAATACTCAATAAGGTCTTTCTCAATAGATTATAGCTACATATTAAAAAATTATACATCAAGAATAAGTAGGCTTCATCCTAGTGATGAAAGGCTAGTTTTACACATGTAAATCCATAAATGTATTTTGCCATGTTAATAGAAGCAAAAAGAAAGATCATATGATCTTCAGAATAAATGCAGAAAAAATATTTGATAAAATTCAGCATCTTTTTTCTGACAAGAACACTTAAGAAAATAGGCAGGCATAGATGGCACGTTTCTTAAACTGATTAAGTCATTCATTAGAAACTCACTGCTAATATCATACTGAATGTCTCAGGATATAAAATACATTTCTGTAAATCAGTAGCCTTTGTATGTGCCAACAAAAGCCAACTTGAGAAGCTGATCAAGACACAATTCCCTTCATGATAGCCTCGAACAAAATGAAATAGCTAGTCATATACCTAACAAAAGAGGTGAAGGACTTCTACAAAGAGAATTATGTAACCCTAATAAAAGAAATAGCAGAAGACATTAACAAAAGGAAGAGTATACCATCATCTTTGTTGGTAATAATCAACATTGTTAAAATGTCTATATTACCCAAGGCAATCTACTGATTCAAAGCAATCTCCATTAAAATACCAGTATCATCCTCTGAAGAACTGGAAAATAATGTTCTTCATTTCATATGGAACCAGAATAAAAAATATAGGAAAGTCAATCCTTATAACAAAAACAAAGTTAGGGTTATTACTCTACCAGACTTTAGCAAGTCCCAAATTTGCATTCACTAATAAAGAGAATTTACATATGTAAGTAATAACAATTATTGGCCTTTAGACATTTTCATAATAAAAGTAAAGGAAACGTGTGCAACATAAAACTAGTGGGATATTTATATTTGACATTGTATTTGAAAAACTAATGCATCAATATCTAGTTCAATGATAGTACTTGCAATTCTCAGTAAATTCTCAAGGTGCTCAACAGATATTTTGGTTCCCTTTGACTCTTACTGTGCTTCATTCTTGAAAACTTGTGAGCACAAGTATAGATGATACCAAGAAGCAATGATAGGAAATGTATGATTGTAAAGCAAAGAATATTTTCTCATGGAAGATAGGACCTATAAAAGTCTGGTAAAGAGACATGATCAATTTTTTCTTTAAGTTGAATATCAGATTGGAGCTCTATGCATTATATTTAAAAATTTGTATGTGTTTATAACATATTTATGTTGACTGAATATGATGTTGCAAATGCACCAAATTATTTATTATTTTCCTGGAAATACTGAAATCTCTTCTTAAAGTCTTATATCAAATCAAAAAATAAGGCTACATATTTTTCATTGTACACAGAACTGTGTTTAGCCAGTATGTTGAAATGCATAAAATTTCTTGCCCTACTATAAAGGTGGAAGTCAAATACAATAAAAATTTCATCACCATACAAAGGCATGGAAATTAAATAACCTGATACTGAATGATAGTTGGGTTCGAGAAGAGATAAAAGAGGAAATAGTTAAGTTTCTCAAACATAAAAACAACAAAGATACAAGTTACCAAAACCAGCAGGATACAGCTAAAGCAGGACTGAGAGGAAAATTTATTGCGTTGGATGCCTACATCCAAAGAACTGAAAGAGAATACATCAACAATCTTACAAACCATCTTATGGAATTGGACAACAGAGAAAAATCTAATCCTAAACCAAACAGAAGAATTCAGTCTTGATGATAATTTCCATGATATTATCCATTTTTAAATCTTTTGTGTTTAAATTTTCTTGATGTGCTATCAAGGATACTTCATCAAATGTGAGTTTTGGATAAGAATTGAACCTCTTTCTATTAATTTGACAATTACTTCTCTTTTTCCTACCATCACCATGGCACCATGAGTAAACTATACTGGCTATGTTGACAGTGGACAGAGAAGTTTGCTTTAACATATTTTTTTACTGCTTCATATAAATCTCTTGATTTAGTTGTGTTCCTTAATGACACTGAAAAAGACATTTATATAGTGACACATTCATCATCATCTCCTCTGATAAAAATGGTATGTAGCATCAACATTGCAATCCAGTGCCAAAGCATAAAATTTAAAATTAGCAGCTTTACTTTCCAAACTTGTTTCAGTAGATTTTCCAGTTTCTTCAATTTGCCTGGCTATCGTCTGGTGAGACAAACTGATTTTATATTTCCTCTGTTTATTCAGGATAAAGCATATCTGCCATGCTTTCCATACATTACTTAATAGACTCATCATCAGCAAATGGTTTTGATTTTTTTCTATTAACTATTCTACTATAAAATTAGTTTTTACAATGCAATCCCTGTGAGTTGCAACTTAAAAATAAAATATTTTGGAGAATATAGACTTTCTTTTAGTTCATCTATTTTGCCCTTATGGCACAGTATTTCATATGTGCTAAATTTGGCAGCAAGTTTTTGCATAGAATGTCTTTTCAAAGTATAGTCTTTGAAAACTTGCCCAAATTCTCTACAAATTAAGGAGAGTGCCTTACTGTTTACCTTGATAAAAAAGTAGTCATCTGCTCACTTTTCATTGAAGGATCTTACTTCATCCATAACTTTTTATTTTCTGGGGTTCTGTTTTCTTTTGAGACATTTTAAAAGCCATGCTGGGATTAAAAATAATAATCATAGATAAGGGATTGTATTTACTTTCATTATGAATATTAATTGACAGGAAAATAGAAAGCAAGGTTTGGGCCCTTTCACATCTTCTCTGCCAAAGCAGGTGGAGGCAGAGGGTCAATTGTAAAGTGCAGTAGGAGGTAAGTGATGCACCACTGAGGTATGAAAATACTCTTAATAATCAAATAACAATGCTTACTTGGCTTCTAAATAGTTTTAAACACCTAATGATACATTTGTCATTTGAAATATTATTATTAATGACTCATCAAATGACCATGAGGATATGCAGTGTCTGATGGGGTTAATTCATCTATCTGCATATAGAAGATAAGACACACTGGAAACTTCACATCATTGTAAAACTGAAGCTGTGCATACATACAAATAGCAAGAGCGTATGTGTATTTATTCCACATGTCATTGCTACAAGATGTTGTAGTCTAAAGTGATTATACTTGAGAAATACACAATTGAGTTCCACAAAAAGAATTACAAAATAGTTATCATGTTATGTATAAGTCTACAATTTTGTGTTGGTTGCACTCATAGCCATCCTGGGCCACATGTGGCCAATGGGCTGTGAGTTAGACAACTCGGAATAAGGTATACTTGAATTTTTTCTTCTTCTAACACTCTGATCATACCCTTCAAATATGATACTATTAATGAACAGATCCATGCTGGAACTGAAGGCAAAGTATCTGAAGACATCATCTTCAGAACATTTTACAACAAAGACATTTGCACTGGAATGTTTATTGCAGCCCAATTCACAAGAAAGCACTGATAATCTGGTTCTTCTTTTCAAGAAGTTCTCAGTTTACTGGCAGCAACAGGTTTTTGGCTTACAAAGGTATAATAACTCCTCAGCAATTTCGGA
>CAUYTI010133577.1:0-13246 GCA_963575145.1 Galago senegalensis
AAATTAGTTTCATAGTAGGGCTGAGTACATTGGATACTTTTTCTTCCATTCTTGGGATACTTTGCTAAGAAGAATATTTTCTAGCTCCATCCATGTAAACATGAAGGAAGTAAAGTCTCCATCTTTCTTAATGGCTGCATAGTATTCCATGGTGTAAATAGACCACAATTTATTGATCCATTCATGGATCGATGGGCTCTTGCGCTTCTTTCATGACCTAGCAATTATGAATTGGGCTGCAATTAACATTCTGATACAAATATCTTTATTGTAGTGTGATTTTTGGTCTTCTGGATATATACCTAAAAGAGGAATTATAGGATCAAATGGCAGGTCTATTTTAAGTTCTTTATGTGTTCTCTAGATGTCTTTCCAAAATGAACATATTTGAATTCCCAAAGAATAAAATGAGTTCTAATGAACTAATCCTTGCAGATTGACCAGCACAATCAGAACTAGTAAGCCATTAAATTCTCCCTCTTTGCTGATGATATGATTTTATACTTACATAACCCCAAAGACTCAAACACAACACTCCTGGAAGTGATCAAGAAAATACAGTAATGTCTCAAGATATAAAATCGGTGTCCATAAATCAGTAGCCTTTCTATACGCCAATAACAGCCAAGATGAGAAACTAAGTAAGGATACAACCCCTTTCACAGTAGCCTCAAAGAAAAAGAAAGAAATATCTAGGAAAATAACTAACAAAAGAGGTGAAGGACCGCTATAAAGAAAATTACAAAATCCTTAAAAAGAAATAGCAGAAGTTATTAACAAATGGAAGAACATCCATGCTCATGGCTGGGAGGAATCAACATTGTTAAAATGTCTATACTTCCCAAAGCAATCTACCAGTTCAATGCCATCCCTATTAAAATACCAACATCATACTTTCATGACTTGGAAAAAATAATCCTTCATTTTTCATGCAACCAGAAAAGAAACTCATATAGCTAAGGAAATACTTAGTAATAAAAACAAAGCTGGGGGCATCAGCCTACCAGACTTTAGGCTGTACTACGAGGCCATAGTGGACAAAACAGCACAGTATTGGCACAAAAATAGAGACATAGACATCTGGAACTGAATAGAAAACCAGGAGATGAACCTAACATCATATAGCCACCTAATCTTTGATATATCAAACAAGAACATACACTGGTGTAAAGTATCCCTACTCAATAAACGGTGCTGGGAGAACTGGATATCCACATGTAAAAAACTAAAACTGGACCCACTCCCTTTTTCCACTCACAAAAATTGATTCAAGATGGATAAAAGACCTAAATTTAAGGCATGAAATGATAAAAATCCTCAAAGAAAGCATGGGAAAAACACTTGAAGATATCAGCCTAGAGAAAGACTTTATGCAGAAGACTTCCTGTGGCAATTGCAACAACAAAAACAAACAAATGAGACCTAATCAAACCGAAAAGCTTCTGTACAGCTAAAGAGACAACAACCAAAAACAGACAATCTACACAATGGCAAAAGATATGTGCATATTTTGAATCAGACAAAAGCTTGATAACTAGAATCTACTAAGACTCAAATTAATCAACATAAAAAGAGCCAACAATCCCTAATGTCACTGGGCAAGAGAGATGAATAGAACCTTCTCTAAAGAAGACAGATGAATGGCTAACAATTCAAAAAATGCTCATCGATAGATCAAGGAGCATTGCATTGATGCTCATTGCATTAATGATCAATGCATTATTGTTAGAGAAATGCAAATCAAAACCATCCTAAGATATCATCTAACCCCAATGAGAATGGCCCAAATGAAAAAATCTCAAAGCTGATCTTAGTGTAGATGTGGAGAGAAGGGAACACTTTTACACTGCTGGTGGGCCTGTAAACTAATACAACCTTTTTTGGAAGGAAATATGGAGAACCTTCAAAGAACTCAAACTAGACCTCCCATTTGATCCTGCAATCTCATTACTAGAAGAAAAATAAAATCCTTTTACCATCAGGACATTTGCACTAGACTTTATTGCAGCTCAATTTACAATTGCCGAAATGTGGAAATAGACTAAATGTCCACCAACCCAGGAACAGATTAACAAGCTGTGGAATACTATTCAACCATTAAAAAAGATAGAGACTTTACATGTTTTCTATTAACCTGGATGGAAGTGGAACATATTATTCTTAGTGAAGCATCACAAAAATGGAGAAGCAAGGCTCCTATGTACTCAACTCTGATATAAGGACAATTAATGACCTAGTACATGACGAAGGAGGGTAAGGGTGGAGAGTACAGACAGAAGGGAGGAGGGAGTGGGGGCAGGTCCTGGTGTGTAACAAATCTTTTGGGGGTGGAACACAATTATAGGAGGGACCTTACTTAAAAAATGCAATCAATGCAAACTGGTTCTTTGTACCCTTAATGAATCCCCAACAATTAAACAAACAAAAAAAAAACGAATATTATTAGGCCATAAGGGCTAAATTGATGACTGCTATGCTACTCCTCCTGCCACTGGCCCCATTACTGCACAAAGCTAGTTGGTGAGAGATTGTGAAGGACAAGTATCCTATTCGGTTATCAGCTTTTGACAAAGGTGCACTGTGTTTCTGTTAGAAGTGGAATTTGCAAATAGTTACTCAACAGTATTTTTTAATTATCCACTTAACAGCCCAACTTGTCTAAGAAACCAAGAGAACACTGAAAGAAAAAGATAAATTTTTAAAGAGAATTGGGAATCACAGTATTATCTTGCTTCAGCTATAGATGATTTAGTTGCTTTGTGATACTGCAAAATCAACATTAAAGAAATTCAACGCTCATCAGCATTATTATAACATTCATAAGGACAACAAATATTTCAAATTAGATGGAGAGGCACAAAAGATTGTATTGCAGAAATTGAAAGATGAAAAGCAAAAGCAAAGACAATTCTTTCAAGCAGCAATAAGACTGGAAATAATGCCACTGTAGCAACTAATAAAGTAGCTCATATACTTGGGAAAAAGCAGAAGCCATTCAGTGATGCAGATTGTGAAAGAAAGCACAGTTGAAGTTGCTACAATGCTTGGACACCAACAACATTGCAAAGTACAGACAACTGCCTCTTTCCAGGAGAACCATAACTGATCAGAACCATGAGTTAGCCTTCAACTTAACAAAACAACTTCATGAGATACTTTAGAAGAAAAATGTACATTAGTCAATCACTCTGGATAAATCAGGTGACACTATCAACTCAGCACATGTTTTAAATTTCACTTGGGTCAAACAGATTTTCTTGGCTACAAAGAGTTACTTGCTTTGGGTACTCTTGCCAACAAAATACAGGGAATAGATACCCTCAACACATTTTAAGATAAATGTCATAAAGCTGGAGTGAATTTGGTAAATTTAAAGAGTGTATCCCCAGATGGTGCACCTTCCATGACAGGAAAATGTGAAGGGTTTACTGCACAAATAAAAAAAGTATTAACAGATCCAGAAGCTCTCATTTCTTTTCATTGTATTTTCGATCAGCAAAATCTCTGTGCTAAAGCTACTATTTTAAGTGATACTTGGCAACAAGTTATAAGTACTGTTAACTGTACTCATGCAAATGTAGCCCAGCACTGTCAGTCTCACAACATGTGAAGTTGAAGGATGAGGTATTCAGTGTGGATTTGCCTGATCTGCATATCATTCTAAAGTGCACTGTCTATGCCAGGGACAACTGTTAGCCAAAATTTTACCTCTGTAAGAACAGATGAATTTTAGGAAAAAGAAAATCAGCAATGCGAATTACTGAAAGAAGATTTCTAGAAGAATGCAGCCTTTCTGTGTGATATACCGTGCCAAATCAAACTATTTAACTATACCTTTGCCTAAGTCTATATATGATCTGCAGATAAAAGTCCAAGCATTTAAAAAAAAAAACAACTATCTTTCCCCAAACTAATTCTTCTTCAAAAGGAAATTTCAGATGAACAGTTTGCAAAAGTCATTAATGAGCAGAATGACATGTGAATCATGTGAAGAACACACAGCTGTAATAGACCTATTAATTGGCAAATACACAAAAGGCTCACTGACTTCATCACATCACATTCAAATTAGCATTTCAGGCTCACCTAGTTGATACCATGAAGGAACCTGAAGAACTAAAGATATAATTGAATGAGCTCTCAGGAAGAGACATTTTAAAATCATTGTTTCATACTAAGAAAGATCCAATTGAAATACAGAAAGATGCAGTAGAATACTCACACTTCTTCAAAATATACTTTCTTGCTTTCCAACCATTATTGCGGAGAATCTACCTACCTAACCCAAACTTTCCTACCTAACCCAGATCAAGATGCTCTTAAGGTCACAATGACTGATACCCATCTAGAGGATCAGCTGAATCCATGGACCTCCCTGAAGCAACCAAAAGCAGATACAACAAAGTCATTAAGAGGTTAACTTTAAAATTAACAAATCTTTTCATTTTTTGAAATTATTGAGTACATAGTAATTAGATTTTTACAATATACATTTTTGCTAGGGTCTTGCCCTAGGGGCAGGGGCCATTAAGACCTGTGGCTGTGATCCACTGAAGAAATTAGAAACAAGTAGAGACAGACAAGACACACAGAATGGAATTTTCAAAGATGGGAGCACAGGGGACCACTGCCTGTTTGTGGAGTTTGTAGGGTGGCTCTGAGTGCTGTTTGTTCCACTCAGCTTTTTTTATTTTTTTTTTGAGACAGAGCCTCAAGCTGTCACCCTGGGTAGAGTGCTCTGGCATCACAGCTCACAGCAACCTCCAACTCCTGGGCTCAAGCAATTCTCCTGCCTTCACCTCCCAAGTGCTGGGATTACAGGCACCTGCCACAACACCCGGCTATTTTTTGGTTGCAGCCATCACGTTGTTTGGCAGGCCCAGGCTAGATACGAACCAGCCAGCTCAGGTGTATGTGACTGGCGCCTTAGCCACTCAAGCCACAGGTGCCAAGCCTCCACTCAGCTTTTATTGAAGGCTATTTGCTCATTAGCCCAGAGGGTAAACTGAGGAAGGGAACAAAGATGTCAACAGTTTCTCTGAGTAAGCCTATCAGCTTCTATTGTTTACAATAATTAACTTTGAGGGTCTGAGCAGTCTTGAGTAATCCAGAACCTGAGTCTTGTGTAGGGGCAGCCTCCTGTCTGTGGTCACACACACAGATTCGTAGGGGTGTGTTAATCTCCACTAGTTCACTGTGGAGTAAAACCCCACTGGCTTCAATCTTCTCTGAAGAATCAGTAGGAAAGAGTAATTTTCTTCTCATCACCACCACAGAGGCACCTTCCTCTGTGATAAGGGATATAAGCCCTCTGTCCCATATTTCAGGGCTCGCGCTGTTCCTTGATTTCTGCCTCAGCCAAAGCAAAATCTCCATAATAGGTATTTACTTTAATCGTTAACTAGGGAGTGGATGGCCTAGTTGATGTTTCCTGCTAGACCTTGCACATAGCTTCCTCTGTGGCCATCATTTCTTTAGATTGCTTATTTCTTCAAAGTCCTTACAGACCCACCAGGGGTGAGTGCAAGCTGCATCTCCAACAGACCAGGCTTCTAGGAAAAGCAGGAAACTTGCTCAGATAAGAAATTTAGCAATGGCTGGTTTAAAGGTAAACTAGCTGACTTTCTTTTGTTCTGTCTTGCTTAGCTTATTCTTGTTTATTTTTCCCTTTTTCTGGGTGTGTTTTCCTTTGCCAAGAATGGGGTCTTTGGTCCCTATTCTGCTTTCGTATTTTTAAATATATCTAATTGAAGTTTCTTAAATACAGCCTAATTTGATTACAGTTAAATTAATGTGGCCTTCCAACATTAAAAAGTTCTCCACCCCAATCTAAAAATGTTGTATCACATATAAATTAATTTGGCACAGATAACTAAATAAGAGATGTTAATAAACAACGTTATTTATGAACACCTGTTATATCTAAGTATGTTATATGAACTACTTCACTTAATTTTTCAAATCATTCCATGCAGTAAACTATGACCTTAATTTTTAAGGAAACTTAGGCTTAGTCAAGTTTGATAACTACCCAAATGAGTACAATAAAGCTCAGATGCAAATCCATGTTACCAACACATAAAATAGTGAGATTAACTACAATACTACACACCTTGCAAGTCTTCTACAACACAAATGAAAAATGTGCTAAAAACAAAACAAAACAACCGACAAATTTTATGACTGCTCAACTACCCAAAATCTACTTCACCATATTATTATCTACTATACAACCAGATTATTCACAAAAAACATACATCAAAGGGGCAGTGCCTGTGGCTCAAAGGAGTAAGGTGCTGGCCCAATATGCTGGAGGTGGCGGGTTCAAACCCAGCCCCAGCCAAAAACTGCAAAAACATAAAAAAACATACATCAAGATATCATCAAAATGCTTCCCTTAAATGAAGTGATATTTCCTTGAACAACATTAATCTGCCAGGTTCCCTCAAAATCTTAAATTTTATAATTTAGTATTTTATACTGATCTCAACTGGTCAATGTAATGCTATAGAAAAGAATACATGAGATTATTTTAGCAATGTTTGAAGTAGCACAAAATATTCAATTTCTTTCAAAAAAGATCAAAGCTGTTCGGAGGTATCAGATTTCATTATAACTGGCATAAATGTAAATTATCCCAAGTATCAGTATCTCTGCGTACATGGTTTTAACAGGTATCTATAAATTCTGATTTTAGCTTCATAATAAGTCACTACAAAGCTGGATATTCAGGAAACCTATCAGTGGTTACTGGAAATATGAACTGACAATTTCTAGGGAAAACATAATACTACTACTAACAGGCATTATTTTAATTAGTGTAATAAAAATTATATCTAATAAAACATAATACCTTTGCCTCTAAGGGACTTATGCAGTATGAGAGACATAAAACCCAGTAATTATAATACAGAAATATAAGCATGTGGGATATACAGAAAGTTATGTAGAAATATTGTCTTGGAACCTGGTAATGAATATAATTATAGGTTAAAAAATACAACTAAAATTTATAAAATAGAAAAGAATGATTTCTAACTACTGCCCACAGTTTGTTTTTGTTTTCTTTTTTTTTTTTTGATAGCAGATAATAACTATGATCCAAAGTAAAGGGATGTTTAAGAACTCTCCTGTCTCAGCTGTTTCATTGATCCTCGATCAAATCAGAGGATATTTGGGGGAGCATCTTTAACAGCTGGGTCACTAAAGGTCTAAAAGTCATTTGCATAGGTTCTTTCCATCTCTTTGAATAAGGCAAAGGTGAGAAGAGGAGCATTTCCAGAAAGAAGAAGGTATGGCCTAGTTGCTCCCATAAATTTCATCATTCTTTTCTAATACCTTTCAAAAAAGCCAGTTGGCCAGTAGACCTGACTTAAAGCTGAGGGACAAGAATGGGCCCCAGAGGCTTCTAGTCAGGCAAGATACTACAATCTGTCTAGACCAGTGATTTTCATCAGCGTGCTGTGCCACACTGGTATGCCATGAGAGGATCCTAGGTATGCTGTGAAATTTTTTAAAGACCATTAATTAAATTATTTTTGAAAATGTTCAAAGCACCATAAATATGTTCTATTTTTACTCTTTTTTTGATCAACATAATTTAAGTGTATCACAGAAGTTTAACTATAGGTTTGAGTGTGCCAGGAAATAAAAAAGAGTGAAAAAATACTGGTCTAGATTTTCAACTTCTGCTTTAGGGTTTGAAATCCAAGCTAAATTAACCTAAGTATACACAGTTGTCCTTTGTCACTGCCGCTTACGAGTATATCTCTTTGTAAGTCTCATGGGAAATGGCATGGCTGTGTTCAGAAAGGTATTCTGTGTCACTTGGACAGCAATACCTACCACTGAAAACTGACTTCTGCTCATGTTAATGATAACAGGTAATAACCAGGTTACGCACAACCCAACTTACAGCATTCTGTACCTACAAAAGGGCTTTCAAGCCTGCCCATTAGGACAATTGAGCAGTTTATAAAGGTTTACTGTCCAGTTAGTGAGAACATCAGTTGCTACAAGGTCATTTACAATGAATGAAAAAGGCTGTGCAAACAACCCCAAATAATCCTTTTCAGAAAATTGACTTCAGTGGTAAGCTCCCCTCCTCCAGCAATAGAAACAAATCCAGATTCTCAGCACCCACTCTATCCTCTCCAGATCTTCTTCTAATTAATGTTAGCCTACCTGTTTGCATCAAAAATGCCCCTTCCAGAAAGCAAGACACTGATGAAATATTAGGTGAGTGTTAATTTTTAATATATTTTTTTAAATGTCTCCTATCTCCTATCTGAATTTTTTATGTTCTATTTGTTTGAATAGAGCGTGGTAGTTTCTGTAACTTACTATTACAGTACAGGAGTATTATTATTGTCATATAGCACTACTGATCAGGAATCCAAATTACATACAAATCCTACCTAAAAATATTTCAGAAACATATCTCATTCATAACCTGGGGACTGCCTATACATTCCTTTCATGGTGAGTGCGTTCTACACTACACTGTTACCATAGTTATATAAATAAGATATCTAACAAATCAATATTTGAAAAAGACCCCATTTCTCTTCTGTCTCTCTCTTACATACACACACACACAGATTAAAGTTCCTGGAAAGGAGAAAAATACTATATTTATCAGCAATGATATGTCATTTACAAAATGAAAAAAGTAGAATAAAGCAGGGTAAGAGATTTTAGAAAAAAATAATTGCAGGCAAATTAGCATTAATAATTTGTGTTTTTGCTATCAGTTTGCCATTCAGTATTCTAAACTTTCAGTGCAAATTAAGACAATAAGAAATTATCTCCTAAAGTCAAGAGAACAACAGAGAAAAATCTCTCACTAGAGTCTAGACATTCAATGGAAGAATATCCTCTTACATGTAAACAATAGGTCATCATAAAAATGGAAAATTATAATTAGCATTCATTCATGTAGAAAAATCACAGAAATACATAATTCCTTTCAAAGAAATAGTATCAAAATTGTAAAGTTAGTTTCCTTCAAATTCATTTGTAAAATGTAACTTAGAACACTCATTCCTTAGAAATGCTAAATTAACACTATGATATAAATTATTTTTTAAAAGGCAGTATATCAAAAATGAACTATTAAACATTCAAAGAAACTAATAGTTCAAAAATGAACTAAGAAATATTCAAAGAAACTAAAATAAAAATCAAACTGGATGTGTTTGTTGGGTAAAATTCCTATGTAAGTTAAATTATAAGATTGAGCTCATGACTATTTTTGGGCCATTACCATCACCACCTTAAGTGAGTCAATTTAAACTACTTATCTTAATAAAAATGTTTTACTTTAAAAACTGAGATTTATAATTTCAAGTAACAAAAAGAATTTCATTCTAGCCACAGAATGAAAAAATGTGATGACCAATGTCAGATTTCTTTATAGCCATATTTAAAAAGCAGAGCTACTTACAGTGGTTTTATCAAATTCAGCCTCAGATGATGTTGGTGACAGAGGACTTACGGGGCTTAGAGATGGAGAGCTTTCAACACTGGAGACATATTCAGGATCAGGAACATATAAAACCTGTAAGAAACATTCACATAAAGATTCAGTCAAAGCAAAGAGTTAATGATCAGATGGTGCTCTATGGGCAAGCATATCAGCAATAAATAGAAAAACTTTATTATAACAAATACAAAAGTTAAAAAAAGGGGGACATTTAAAATCAATTTAGACATATGTGATAATACACAGTGTTGGAATAGGGTGGATAAATAGCAGTTTTTGTATATTATACATGCAGCTTGTTGCTCTTAAAGGACAATTTGGCAATAGCTAGAAAATTAAAAATGTACATATCCTTTGACCCAGGAATTCACACAGTAGTTATCAACCTTCCTAATGTCGCAATGTATTTTCATAGTTATAAAGGGGTTGCAACCCACAGGTTGAGAACCACTGCTCTACAGTGGTTCATATACACTGTATATACAATACCTGCATATAAAGAAAAGGAGGTATTTACAGGAATGTTTGCTACAGGAATGTTTGCTACAGCAGTGCTAACATTAGCAAAAGAGTAGAACAGGCTAAAGCTTATTGAGATTAACTAACCAACTATAACATATCAGTACAGCACAGCACCACATAAATAAGTCTAAGATAGAGCTATTAAATTTTAACCCCTTTCCCCACCAAAAAACCAAAAGGGCTAGGATGTTTATGGTCAGAAATACAAAATGATAACTGGCTGCTTCTGGGAAGGAAAGTGAAAGTTTAAAATAGTTAAAATTTTTTACCCCAATGTGAATGTACTGCTTTGATATTTAAAAACCTCTATACTTTAAAAAGTTTATAGTTATTTTTAGTATGTATTAAGAAACTCACAGAGACATAAAACAATTAATTTTTGCGTACAATGCCCATATGATTTATTAAAAGCATGAATAAAATGATTCTTCTCAAATTCTCTACATTATTTACTTTGAAATGAATACTTTCTGCCTTTACTCCTGAAAGGCATCAAAACATTAATGAAAGATACTACCTGTCCAGTAACAACAGCTCGGGAGAATAACTTATTTAATTGAACAAGTTCATTGGGTGTTGTATCGAATTTCAGGGCTATGCTATTCAAAGAATCCCTTGATTCAACCTGTTTAAAAGAAAAGAAATAAATTATTTTCATGTATTAAATAAAAAACTATAAAATTCAATAAGCATTAATATTGTACATTTGAATAATAGTACTGTCATCTTGGAAGATAACTGTCAAGAAATACTGTGTTTTGCTAGCAAATCATCTCCACCTATTATGATACAGAGTGTATGCTTTATCACAATATATCACAATTACATGTGGGCTTCTACTTCAAGCAATTTCAAAATACTAAATATAATTTAAAAATCAGAAAAATGATTTTTATTTTACCAAAGTTTTAAAATAATTACTGCTTTGAATAGTTTCTAAAATATAAGCAACCTCTAGAAATATACTTATTTAACTTTAATAAAGTACACCTGTATTAAATTCAAAATTCTACTTCTAAAAATATTTATTTATATATTCTGCCTTTACACTTATTAAATCAGAAAAATATTTGAATCCAAACTATTCAGTTTTTGCATAGTCAAATGTACAAAAATTTTAAATAATGTTTTGCCAATTATCCTTTAAAAAAGTTATTTGGGCTGGATGCAGTGGCTCATGCCTATAATCCTTGTACTCTGGGAGGCCAACATGGATGATCACCTGAGCTCAGGAGTTTGAGACCAGCCTGAGCAAGAGCGAGACCCCATCTCTACAAAAATAGAAAAACTAGCCAGGCACTGTGGTGTAGCAGGTGCCTGTAGTCCCAGGTACTCAGGATGCTGAGACAAGAGGATCCCTTGAACCCAGGGGTTTGAGGTTACTGTGAGCTACAATTCTGTCACCCACGGCACTCTACAAGGGTGACTGAATTAGACTGGGCCTCAAAAGAAAAAGAAGTTATTTGTTCAGTCAGTGTGTTCCTTTGGAGAGTCCTCTTTATACAGGCATTAAGTAAGCTGAGAAGAGGGCGGTGCCTATGGCTCAAAGGAGTAGGGCACCAGCCCCATATGCTGAAGGTGGTGGGTTCAAATCCAGTCCCAGCCAAAAACTGGAAAAAAAAAAAAAAAGAAAGAAAAAAACAAAGGAAGCTCAGAATACAGCTAAGGCACAATCCCTTTAGTACACAAGGGATTTACAACTAGTTGCAAAATAAGATAGATGGAATGAATAGATGATATAAAAGACGAAGAGCAATTTAAAATGAAACAGCAAATGCAATAGAAGTTTTGAGTAAGGATAAAACACAACATTCTCTGAACTGTTCAGGAAAGATTTCATAGAAGAGAAATGATTTAAGGCTGAATCTTGAAGTACGGAAAAGAATTTAAGAAGTAGAAAGAAGAGAACTTTCAAAATGAAGAGAACAGAAATACTATGGATAAAAGACAGAAAAGTATAAAACACATTTGTAGGATACTGCTTTTCCTCCTAAATCATCCAGAATGTACTCTAAAACACAGAGTTTTAGGAAAGTAAGTTACTGAAGTTGAGTTAAAAAGGCATTTAGAAATGGTGAAAGTCAAAAAAAGCAGGCATTGTGCAGGTGAATGTGTCTGTGAGTGAAAAATAAATGGACATATTTTCTTTCATGGTTTTGTAAAATCAAATTAATGCCAAATATTTAGGTTAATAATCTAGTTCTGCCTCCTTTCTTCTATGCAAACTTTATACAATGTGCTCATACATCACCTACCTAACTTACTGAGATAATACACATAAAAGGTTTCTGCAAACAAATACTATTTTGCAATAACATCTATAAGTTTCTTTCATATTTATAATCACACATTTTATCCTCATAATGATACTATTATATGGGATGAAAGAGGCACTAAAAACACTAAATAATTATAAAGCAAGGAAGTTATAAAGCCCAAGTGGCATCTTATATTACTAACAACAGGTCTAAGATCAAGAGGACAAGAGAACAGATGCTGAAAAACCAATATAATACTCCTGCAGTTGATTAGCTTTAAAGTAATAAAAATGGCTTGGCATTGTGGCTCACACCTGTACTCTCAGCACTCCAGGAAGCGTGAGAGACAGGATTGTTTTGAGGCCAGGAGTTCAAAACCAGCCAAGGCAATAGCAAGAGCCCATCTCTACAAAACAATAAAACAAAAAATTAACCAGGCATAGTGGTGTGCTTCTGTAATCCCAGCTACTCAGAAGGCTGAGTCGGGCAGATCACTTCAGCCCAGGAGGCTATGGTGAGCTATGATGATGCACTCCAGCCTGGGCCAGAGGGCAAGACACTAAGAGGCAGTTAGCTAGATCTGAGCAGGGTGGATGACAGATATAGTTAGGCTATTTTGGTTTAGTCTGGGTCAGACTGATTAAGGGAAGATATACAGGGAAGAGGCTGATTAAGACCTCATAGGTGGTTTGTTAGCAAGATCTTATTAATAAACTTACTTTTTCTTGCTACAACTTTACTTTTTCTTTTCAATTATTTCAGCGGCTACCTCTAGCCACCATGCTCACTAACAGTTCACTAAAGATTAAGGTATAAAATTTTCAATTAAGACTCAGAAGACCGTACGCCGGTCTTCTTTGGAGAAATTTCTATTCAAGTCCCTTGCCCATCCTGAGATGGGGTCACTCATTTTCTTCTTGCTAATACGTTTAAGTTCTCTATGGATTCTGGTTATTAAACCTTTGTCGGAGACATAACCTGC
>CAUYTI010133578.1:0-16240 GCA_963575145.1 Galago senegalensis
GCATTACAGCTCACAGCAACCTCCAACTCCTGGGCTCAAGCGAGTCTCTTGCCTCCACCTCCCAAGTAGCTGGGACCACAGGTGCCCGCCACAATGCCCGGCTATTTTTTGGTTGCAGCCGTCATTGTTGTTTGGCGGGTCCCGGCTGGGGATTTGAACCCGCCACCTTAGGTGTACGTGGCTGGTGCCTTAGCCAGTTGACCTATAGGCGCCGAGCCGATAAGAGTATCTTTTCCTAGTGTAAGTTCTTGTCAGCCCTGTTGAAGATCAATTGGCTGTAAATACGTGGCTTTATTTCTGAGATCTCTTTTCTGTGCCATTGGTCTGTGTGTCTATTTTTACATTAACAGCATGATGTTTGGGTTGTTGTTATAGTTTGAAGTCAGGTAATGTCTGACTTCAAAAGATACCTCCATCTTTGTTCTTCTTACTCAGAATTGCTTTGGCTATTTGGACTCTTTTTTGGTTCCAAGTGAATTTTAGAATTTTAAAAATAATTTTGTGAAGAATGATATTGGTCCTTTGATAAATTGCTTTGGTAAATTACTTGGCCAATATGATCATTTTACTGATATCCATTCTTCTGATCCATGAGCCTGGGATGTTTTTCCATTTGTTTGTGTTTTTCAAATGCTTTTATCTGTATTTTGAAGTTTTCCTTATAGAGATCTTTCACTTTATTGGTTAAATTTATTCCTCTATATTCTATTTTTTTGTAGCTATTATAAAAGGGACTATCTTCTTGATTTCTTTCTAAGCTAGATCATTATTAGTGTATAGAAATGCTAGTCAGTTTTTGTACATTTATTTTGTATTCTGAAACTTTACTGAATTTATAAAATTTAAGAGCTTTTGAATGAATTCTTTAGATTTTTCTAAATAGAAAACAATATCATCAGCCAAGAGAAAGAATCTGATTTTCTTTTTTCCAATTCAGATGCATTTTCTTTCTTTCTCGTGCCTGATTTCTCTGGCTAGGATTTCTAGTACTTTCTTGAATAAGAGTGGGCATCCTTGTCTTGATACAGTTTTTAGAGAAACGGTTTTCAACTTTTTCCTATTCAGGGTGATGTTAGCTGTGAGTTTGTTGTGTACGGCCTTTATTATTTTCAGGTATGTTTCTTCTATGCCTAGTTTGTTGAGAGTTCCTATTACAAAGTGATGTTGACTTTTAGCAAATGCTTTTTCTGTGTCTATTGAGTTCATCATATGATTTTTGTTTTTTATTCTGTTGATTTGATGTGAGGAGATTTGTGTATGTTGAACCCTCCTTGCATCACTGGTATAGACCCCACTGGATCATACTGTGTTATCCCTTTTATATTCTCTTGGATTTTGTTTGCTTGTGTTTTGTTAAGGATTTTGTATCTGTGTTCATCAGGCACATTGGCCTGGGGTTTCCTTTTGTGGTTGTTGTTTCTTTGTCTGGTTTGAGTACCAAAGTGATGCTGGAGTTATAGAATGCATTAAGGAGGATTGTGTGCTTATAGAATTTGGCCGCAAATACATCTGGTCCTGGGCTTTTCTTTTTTGGGAGACTTTTTATTACTGATTCAATTTTGATACTCATTATTTAGATTTTCTATTTCTTTCTAATTAACTCTTAGAAGGTTGTGTGGTCCAGGAATTTACCCATGTCCTCCAGGTTTCCCCATTCAGGAGCATACGTTTGTTTATACTAGTCTCTGAGAACCTGGTTACTCCTGTGGTAACAGCGATAATACCTTCTCCATTTCTGAGTTTGTTATTTGACTCTTCTCCTTTCTTTTCTTGTTACTCTAGCTAACAGTTCATCACTCTTTTATCTTCTTCAAGAACCAACTTTTCAATCCTTTGTAATTTTTTAAGTCTCCATTTCATTTAGTTCTGCTTTGATTTTTATTATTTATTTTCTTCTGATAATTCTGTTTGGTTTGTTTTTGCTTTTCTGGTTCCTTGGGGTGCATGGTCAGATTGTTATTTTGTAATCTTTCTATTTTTCAGGTAAGCATTTGTCCTTATAAACTTCTCTCTTAGCATTGTTTTTTACTGTATCCAGAAAGTTTTTGTATGTTGTGTTTCCATTAAGAAAAAAAATTTTTTTTTTTGCAGTTTTTGGTCGGGGCTGGGTTTGAACCCACCACCTCTGGCATATGGGGTCAACGCCCTACTCCTTTGAGCCACAGGCACATCCCCTGTTTTAAGAAAATTTTTGATGTCTATCTTAATTTTTCCATTGACCCAGTGGTCACTGTGGAGCCTATTGTTTAATTTCCATGTATTTGTTTAGTTTCCAATATTCCTCTTGGTATTGAAGTCTAGTTTTATTTCACTGTCATCTGAGGTAACACTTCACATGATTTGATCTTGTGGTGTAACATGGTCTATCCTAGGCAATGTTGCACGAATTAATGAAAATTAATTTGTTGGTTAGAATGTTTTGTAAATGTCTGTTAAATTCATTTAATATGAAGTGCAGTTTAAATCCAATATTTCTTTGTTGATTTTCTGTCTGAGAATGGGGTACTGAAATTTTCCATTGTTATCACATTGCAGTCTATCTCTCTCTTGAGATCTAGTAATATCTGCTTTTGTTTTTATTAAGTCATTCATACATTTATCATAGGCACATTTATGCCATTATGGGATTCAGTGTGTTGATTATTTGTATGAATTGGAATGCTTACATCCTACTAAACAAGTAATATCTGCTTTATGATTCTGGGTGTTTCACTGTTGGGTACATATGTATTCAGAATTGTTATATCTTTTTGTTGGATAGACCTCTTTATCATTATAATATAATGTCCTTCTTTGTCTTTTTTTCCCTCTTTTTCCTATTCTTGACTTAAAGCCTGTTTTATCTGATATAAGTATAGCTATTCCTACTTGATTTTGGTTTCAATTTGTGTGGAACATATTTTTCCATACCTTTACTTTGAATCTATATGTGTCTTACTGACAAGGTGAATTTCTTGTAAACAGCATGTGGTTGAGTCATGTTTTTTTAATCCATTAAGTGGAGCATTTAACCCATTTATAATCAAGGTTATTATGGATATATGAGGCTTTGTTCTAATCATATTGTTAATTTGTTTTCCTGCTGTTTTTTTTATTTATTTTTATTAGATCATAATTGTGTACATTAATTCTCTCATAGAATACAGTGTGTTACTTCTATATGCAGTTTGGAAAACTTTCCTCCAGGTGGCTTACATTTGTGGGGATCACACCTCTAATTTATCCTATTTGGGTACAGGTGAATTTGTCTAAAGGTTGAATATAAATGTCTTAACATAACAATTATGAGAAAGACATGATGGCTCTCCATTTCTTTTGATCTTTGCACTCCTGGGCTTCTTCAAAAGCTTTGTCTTCAAAATCAGAGATCCTTTTTTCTGCCTGTTCCATTCTGTTATGGAGGGATTCCACCATGTCTTTCAGATCCTTGAGGGCTGCAACCTCTTGTGTCAGTGTTTCAAAATCTTTGATCATTTTATCTTTGAAATTTTTGAGTTCTTGAGACCTCTTTTGAATAATTTCTTGAGAAATCTTTTGAATAATTTCTTCAACTCCTAATTCCTTCTTTTCTTCCATTCTGTTAATCTTATTTGCTATCCACATTCTGAACTCAATTTCTGACATCTCAGCCATTTGCTTGTGGATGGGGTCTTCAATTGTGTCTGCCCCATTTTCTCTTGGAGGAGTTGATCTACTCTGGTTATTTGAGTTGCCAGTTTTTCTGCTGATTCCACCCCATGCTGAGTTTACCTTGTTTGAAGGCCTTATCAGAACTGTTCAGTTGGTGGCTTCTTTTGGTTGCCCAGAGAGATAGCAAGAGTGTGCCTGTTGTCTTCTCCCAGTTCTCGGGTGCTGGGGCAACCAGGGTGCAGTGGAACAGTAGCAGCTACATGGGAGTGTGCATAGCCAGATTAGACCTCGTTCAGCCTGCAGGGGCGACCGTGGGGCAGGAGACTGGCAGCAGCCAGATCAGTCCTAGTTCGGCCCCTCTGTGGCAACTGGTGGAACAGGGGAAATGTAGTGGCTAGACCAGTCCTAGTTCAGCACCCTGCAGAGGTAGCACAGGGTATGCAAGTGACCAGATCAGTCCTGTTTCAGCCCCACCAGAGTAGCTGAGGGAGAGCAGAGGACTCCTTCACCATTGCCCATTGGACGCGTGTGGCACTAGCAAGCCGATCTGTGCCCTCCCAGTGCGGGATCCCAGAGTGGGGAACTTCTCCACCTCCATCCGTGGGATATACGTGGCTCTAGCAAACAGTTCTGGGCCCACTCAGAGTGGTAGACCCCTCCACCACCACCTGCAAGGCGCATCTCTAGCAAGCAGTTCTAGGCCCACCCAGTTTGTGTGCCTGGAGCAGGGAACTCCTCCCCTGGCTCCCATGGGGTGTGCGTGTCTCTAGCAAGCTGTTTTTGGTCTACCTGGAATGGAGGATTCCTCGGCAACTTCCTGTGGATTGCCTGTGGCACTAGCAAGCAGTTCTCGGCCTGCCCAGAGCTGGAGCCTGGGGCAGGGATTTCCTCTGCCGCCCGTGAGCCATGCAACTCTAGCAATGGGTGCATCCTGTTCCATGAGAAATCTGAGTTCGGTAGGGGGGCCTTGCGTGTTTAAATTAGGCTTCTGTCCAGCTAGATTTCTCTGCAAGTCAGAGGTTGCATTCAGCTCTGAGCAGCATACAAATAGAAGTTTACACTCAGGTGTCAATTCTAGCCTCTGCCAGCCCACTGCCTTTGTCTCAGGTGTATTAGACCCTGAGGGCTGGTGCTTTACTTACGAAAGTTATCTGTGTTTTGCCTGTGGCTGCTGTCCGGAACCTCTGTTTGCCCAGAGAGATGGGGCTGGAATGGCATCAGTTTGTAGCTCAGGATTCCACTGTTACTGTATTGGCGTCCCCTGAGCCAATTTTCTTCTCCTCATGCCTGTGCCACAGTCAGCACAGAATAGCACTAGCCCTTTCCCCTTCCATTTCTCTCAAGGAGATGCCCAAGAATCTGGATTTCATAGGTAACAAACCTACAGACCTCAGAGTGGGTGGGTGGGGGCTCCTCAGAGTTCAATGTTGCAGGTGGGGAATATATACAGTTTTATACAGTTTTACAGTTTTATGCCTGTCCAGAGGGTGCCGTGACATGCCAGCAGGGGTAGGAGGTCCAGTTTTTAGGGGGTCTCTCCTGTGGGATAGAGTGGGAGGAAGTTTGAACTCTGCTTGCTTGTTTACATGGAGTAAACTGTGAGCCCTTGTTGTGAAGCAGAGGACTCTTGTCCACTTGGTGGTGGATTTTGTACCTTTTGGTTGTATTTTTGGTGTTGTAGCTCACCTCAGGAAGGTTGAAGTGCACTCTTCAATCTTCTCTCTTGGCTCTGCTCCAAACCATCATGTAACTTGCTAAACGTCTGTCCTTTAAGCCTCCTTCTGGATAGGAGCTTCTGTAAAAAGCTGGCTGCAGTCCACCATCTTGGCTCTGCCAGCCCAGTTCCTTTCAATGAGCTACTGTGTCAGGGTTGTGGGCCTACCACAGTTAGAAGGAAATCAATGCCTAATTGGCCAGACTGCTATACTCTGCCACCATTCAGCTGAGGGAGCTGAAACCTGACTACCTCAGGTGCTCAATGGAAACTGGGGAGTGTTCCACCTGAGTTCATTTCAAACAAAAGGTTAACAAAGCATCAAATGTTTTTTTGTTTTTTTTTTTTTTCCCTCAGAGGCCATGCTTTTCCCCCCGGTGCTCTTCTCCTCTGGTATCCCTGTAGTGCAAAGTCTGGCTCCTTCTGGCTGTCCACAGAATTGGGAAGGTGTCTCTCTGAAATTTTACCCCAGCAGGATGACTCTATTAACACTGATGCTATGTGGGAGATGTTTCCACATGGGTTCTCACACCTCACCTATTCCTGCGCCTCTGCCAGTTGCACAGAGACTCAAGCCTCTGCCTGCCACTATTTTGCACTTTCACAGAACCAGACCAGATACCTTCTCCCTGTGCCTTTTGACACTGCTACTGAATTCACTGTTATAGCATAGCTGTGCTGCCACAGTCCATGCAATGCCTAGACCTAGCAAAGAACCACAGACATTTCAGTCTCTGCAGGGGTGGAATTCTAGTCTGCCAGGTGAGGGGGGAAAAGGTAGACTGGGAGTTCAAAGTGTCAGGGAAAGTGCTAGTTCCACCTTGCCTGGTCAACTGTAATACCAGGCAAGAGAATTCCAAGCCTCACAGCAAGATCTCTGTGGAGAAGGAGTCCCAGCCTCCAGCAACTCTCTCCCATGGGGTGAGACAAGAGGGCCTCAGTTCACTGCTCATTTGTAGAGATCCCACAACAAGTAAGCAATTCTCTTGGGGGAAAGGATGGAAACTTCTCCTTTTTGAGATGGGTTCTGTACCTGAAATTTGCTTCCATGTAGTCACAGCTTACCTTAGCAGGGATGGTGTATAGTTACAATCTTCTCTCCACTTGGCTCCCACCCTTCACCTTTGTCGGGGTTCTTTCTGACCCTCATCTGTCCCTCTGAACAGGAGCTTCTTTTGAAAGCTGGTTCCCATTAGCCCTCTTCCCTCTCCTCCCCTTGTTCTTGTTAAATATAAAAATTAGAGTTAGGGAAAATAGCCTATTTGAGGACTTAGCAAAACACAAGACACATTGAAACAAAACAAAGAGCCAAAAAACCAAACAGCCACACAAACAAACAAACAAAAATTTAAAAAAAGCTCAAGTAGCCTGATGTAAGGTCTCTCACTAACCATAAGAGCAAGGAGAGAAAAGAAAAAAAAATAACTAAAAGAATTTTAAAAATTTAACAACTCCTACAAGAAAAAAGAAAAAGGAAAAAAACGCAAAAAGCAAAGAAAAATGGCAACAACAACAACAACAACAACAACAACAACAAAAAAAAAAAATATATATATATATATATATATATATGTCCTAGGGATCAACTTTAGTAGGAATATATTTATGTTGCAATATAATTTATGGACACCAAGTGGCACTGTGAGTTGTTCCCAGGCTTGTACCCGTTTCCCAGCTTAGACTGTTCTTGGTGGTCACCTGATTACCTGCTTGGAGCTTAGACCCCGCTGAACTGTTGATTCCACAGATCTCAAAAAAATCTTCAGAGGCAGGTTTCACAAATTCTCCCAGCAACAGTTCCCATGGAGTGCAGGTTCTCCTGGGCCTGTTCTGAGTGTAGGACAACTGCCCTCAGGTGGAACTCACATCATGCACTTGGCCTGCATGGAAAGATGCCTGTGAGGCAGCCCATCTCCCAAATTTTATAACAATGACTTACTCCTACCCAGGAAATTTCCTCATATGAATATCTCTCCCACTACCAAACCCCTGTGGAGCTGCTCCAGACGGCACCCTATTCTGGCCACCAAATTCTGCTTAGGAGTCCCACTTCAGCAATCTTTCCACACAATACCTAGTTTCCCCACAAATTGAGAAATATAATCTTCTGTGGGAGAGAGGGGGTGCTGGCTGGTACAACCACTCACTGCCGCAGCACAGAAATTTGCCTGGCCATCTCTAAAGTTCTGGATTGCACTCTAAGTCCAGTAATCTTCCACCTCACTGTACATCCTAAACTGCAACTCTGCACCAATATTCCCTGCTGGGAATGATCTAGCCCACTCACTCTCACCAGTTGTTCCAGGAGACCTAAGCTAAATGTCTTTCTCATCGGCCATCATGCTCCACCTCAGTAGTGTGATTTTTAAATGAAAGGAAAACAGGTCATGTAATTTAATATTTCAAGAAAATATTTTGTTTTTATTTTCTTTCTTTACAAATTATTCAGAGTTTATGATTATCTTTTTAATTTAACATAATATGACTTTAAGGTGTTAAGTTATTGGAAAGTATTTTGAAACTGCAACATCAGGACTATTCCTGATGTCTTTTCTGGTCCTTCTAAGTCTTATATGGTTACCTGGTATTAAAATGACTGCAAAGGACACAACTTATCTATATCCTTAATCCATTTACCAGGTTCAAATACAGAAAAGAAGCTGAATACAGGCATGGATAACATGTCTCTACATTTTATTACAGTTATTCACCTAGATTTCATAATTTAGAGGCACAAATTAAGAACTTAAGTTTATCATTAAATTCAGCAAGATTCAGAAATATAGAAATGGTAGTTTTATGATCTTAAAATATCTGAATTTAATTTTTTTAGTTGCCTAGTGTAAAGTAGTAATTATAAGAAGTAAACAGGGGAATAGTGACTAACTTTTACTAAGCAAACAAGGAGTAGGGGACACAGACAGACAAAAATGTTCAAAGAGTGAAGAAGACTTGAAGATAGAGAGCCTCTGACCACTTTTTATTGTGGTAGAAAAAGTTTTTAAGATCCTGAAAAGTGTGTAATTTAAAGGTGTCATTTTTAGGCTATTGACAGTGATGGTTTAGACTATATTGGTGCCCATCCATGTTATAGAAGAAAATAAGACATTTAGGCTGGATATTGGGCATGAGGTTGAGGGATGGTGAGGACAAGGACTTTCAGAGCAGGCTAGAGGAGAGAGTGCATCCATAATTTTAGATAAAGTCTTGAAGTGGGGCACAATTAAGAGGGATTCCTGGTTTAGAAATTGGAGTTGGTGTGCCAAGGAGTGAATGGATGTTTTCTGAAAAGTCTTGGAACAATTTGATTGTTTTGCTGGCTATTGTGGTGGGATAACTTTTAAGTAGAGTGCCTGCTTGGTCAGAGAAGGAAGCACCCTTCCTCTTGCAGTAGGTTAAGTATAGATGGATGGGTTTTTAAAGTAACCAGGAGGTGTAATGGCAGTGTATGTGGGAGAAAGAGACAGTCAAACTCAGTCATTGAGATAAAGATGATGAGGATTGGTTTAGGAAAGATTTATTGTGTTCAGTAAATTCTGACATGTAACATCAGGGAAGTTTAAATTGGCTACAGAGGGTTCTAGGGTGAAGAAGAAGGCAGTTATAACTGAGTTAAATTCTTAAGGGAATGGGAGGTATAAACATGGAGTGGCTGGGGGAAAGTAAATGTGTTCTTGAAGTAAAATTGAAGCTCCTCCTAGGTTTTAGATTCAAGAAACCATGTAAGAAGGTGATAGGTCCTTTGGTTTGAATGAATGTGCCAAGAGCAAATCCCCAACAGCCATCAACATGGAGAAAAATATTTAGAGGGATTGGGAAAGGAAATGAATGAAGTTTGAAGTAGGACCTGCTTGAGTTTCATGAACAGTTAAAAGAGAGAGGGCTCAGGAAGTAGAGTTCATCACGGTCCCCAGGTGCTGACAGAAGAAATTAGCCACACTGACAAAGGATAAGAGACCTCTTTTAAATGTGGGACATGTTAAGGTAGCAATAAGTTATTTCTGTTCCAGAGTGAAGCTCTTACTAGAAGGGATAAGAGAAATGCCAAGGTGGGTGACCTGCGTTTTGACTACTTGAGCTTTTCTGGATAAAACCCTATAGCCCAGATTCCCATAGTAGTTTAAGAGAGAAATGGTCTCTGAGATAGAAGCAGTGAGGGAAGGACTGCAAAGGAATAAATCATCCATACAGTGAATGGATGTGTGATGATCTCACATTTTTTTGAGATATGAGACTGGGGCTTGTCTGAAAAGATGTGGTGTGTGTTGTCTCTGAACTGTCCAGGTTAGTTGTTGAGTTAATTTGTTGTCTGCATGTGGCCTGTGGGCCATAGTTTCAGGATGCCTGATTTATAGGATGGGGTTTAAGAAGATACTAAGATCATTTGGGGAGACAAAAGGATCAGAAAGAGTAACTATAATGGACTGATGGTGTTGCATGATTGAGGGTGTAAAAATGTCTCAAATTCCAGGATTTATTTGTCATAAAGCATCTGGGAGGTACATTTTTGTAGGTAAGGGATAGGCCTTAGAGCAGAGTAACAGAGAATTGTGGAGCACTGAGAGGTATTATTGGTTTCAGGTGATGGATATAACATAAAAGTGGTTTTGAGTGTAGATAGCAGGTTTCAGCCAAGAAAGGGAATGGGAAATTTAGGAATTATTAGGAAAAATGGGAGAATGTTGGATGTTATAAAAGACAGGTTAGCGGTGGAGTTGTAAATGGAATAGAGAGGATTCCATCAACCCTGACCATAGAAATGGAAGAGGAGAGTAGTGGCCCTGAAAAGTCAGGCAGTACTAAGAATATAGCCCCTGTGTCCAAAAAGAAGGAAATTCTCTTACCAGTACCCAGAAGACAAACCCAGGGCTCTGCAAGTGAGATAAGTTACATGGTAATGGTGGGGACCTGAGAGCCTGGGTCCCTTCGATCTTTCATGACTAATCATAGGAGTTCAGGTGACTGGAATCTTACCTTGGTCACTCTCTTGGAATAGGTGGCTCCAGCCCTAGCAGCCTGAGGACACTTGTCCTTCCACTGCCCTTAGACACAACAGGAAGAAGCAAAGTCTTTGTGGAGCTTGAGGATTGGGGCAGAAGCAGGCCTTTTAGCCACACTTATAGCAAGGACCTAGAGGCTGTGCAGAATGAGGTGGTGTTTAGTTGCATGGAGGGCCTTTCTGTCATAGAAGGGGAGAAGCCAACATCTGATAGCTAACCTGCTTAGTCTTGGCCACCTCTTTTTCTCTCTTGTTAGAGATTTTGAAGGCAAGTTTGACTAATTCCTTTTGGAGAGTCTGGTGTATGTCCTCAAGTTTCTGAAGGTTTTTCTTATATCTGAGGCTGATAGAGAGATAAAGTGGGTGTTAAGGTACAGCCTTCCAGCCTCAGATTTAGGGTCAAGGTTGATATATTTTATGAGAGTTTCATTCACCATATCTGTGAAGGTTGTGCCTGAAGCCCAAATATGAGTTTTCCCCTCAGGAATGGTGGTAGGGGAAAGCATGACATAAATGTCCTGCTATGAAGAGGCCATAGAACTGGTTTAAATATTGGAATTATTTTGTAAATTGTGTAGGATTATTTGAAAAGGACTCAAAAATGTGTTTTACTTCTGGATAGATCTAGGTAACAGAGGACATGGACTCTGATAATGCCCTCAGCTATTTCATGTCAGGGTAAAGTAGCTTCTGAAGGCTGTCCCCAAGAGTGAGTGTGTGGAAGAGGAAAGGACTAGGGCAGAGAGTGAGGAGAAAGGATGTCAGGTAGAGAAGTTAAGGGAAAGAATGGTAAGCAGGGTTGAACTCCAAGTCAGAGGTGGAAGGTTGAAGTGGAGGCTGTTCATTGAGAAGGAAAATTTGAAAGGTTGTACAGGTCTGGCAGAATGAAGGATGATCCCCAAAGGAAGAAGAAATTTGTGGAGAAGAAATGTTGAAGATAGGGGACAATAGACCATTAGCCATTGCAACTTATGAAATTTTGAAGATCACTGGAATGTTTAGTTCAAAAATACCATTCTCAGCCTGTTGGTTTCCATTATCTATAGTATGTTGGGTTAAGGTATTGTAATTATGGCCTGTGATGTGTGAGGTGAGGAGGAAGAATTATATGAAGGCCCACTAGTGGGGGAGGCAGGTGTCCCTTTGTTACCCACAGAGCTTGATGAAGTCCAGAGAATTCCAGTCCTGTCCCTCAGACATCCCTGAGGGAAGGCGTTAGGGAAATTAGGACATTGATACCAGGTCCTGGGGCAAATCCTTACCTAATGCTAGGATTTTGGAGAGAAAGACAGTGGTGCAATGGGAGATTCTGGTGCCAGAACTGGTTCCCTAGTCCTAAGGGTTTAGCATGTAATGATCATCAACAGGACTGTGGCACAAATCTGCAGGGATCCTGGACTGGTCTCACTTCCTCTTTTCTTAGCCAATGCACCATAAAGATGAGCGATGCTGGCATAGAACCAGGGTAAGCATCCACAAGAAAGGATAGAAGGCCAGTCTAGGGATAAGGAAAGACTTTAATAGAGGGTAAAAGGAGAATTTAGACTGACCAGATGTCAGCTCAGCTCCCACACAGTTGCAAAAGACTTTTTTTAGGCTTATCAGTATAGGTGGAAAGGGGAAGTTGAAATGAGGGAGTGTCTGTAGTGGTGCACAGCCTGGGGCTCACCTCTAGTTTGGGTCAGGTTTATGGGTATATCCCTAGTACCAGCCAGCATATGGGTAGGGCATTTCCTGGAACTTTGGCGTTAAAACAATCCAGGTATCTGGGGAGAGCATTGATTGTTTTGTAAAATGGCTACACTCTTGTCAGGGTTATGAGAATCCTTTCCAATACTGAAAAATAAAAATTCAGCATTTTCTGATTTACTTAGTTTCATTAGTTCTTTTATGTTAAATTTATTTTCAAATATATTTTAATTTTGATGCTATATTTAATGGATGTAATCTAAATTTTATTTTTTATTAATTGCTGTTATATAAGAACATTATTTATTTTGAGACAGAGCCTCAAGCTGTCTTCCTGGGTAGAATGCCATGGCATCACAGCTCACAGCAACCTACAATTCCTGGGCTCAAGCGAGTCTCCTGCCTAAGCCTCCCTAGTAGCTGAGACCACAGGCACCTGCCACAAGCCCCAGCTATTTTTTGGTTGCAGCCGTCATTGTTGTTTGGTGGGCCCGGGCTGGATTCAAACCCACCACCTTAGGTGTATGTGGCTGGCACCTTAGCCACTTGAGCCACAGGTGCTGAGCCTATAAGAGGATTATTTTTATTGACCTTCTGTAGTGCAATGTTACTAATTTTTTTGTTGTTTATAATCTTGTTCAAATAGAAGTCTTTTATTTACTCTTCTGGACTAATGTTATCAAGTATGTAATCTTGAAAATCTCTAGTGCAATGTTCAACAGAAGAGACAGAATGGACTATAGTGTTTTTCTAATCTTGAGGAAAATTACTAAGAATTTCTTGATACCATATATTGTTAGGTGAGTTTTCATGAATAACCTTGTGTTTTTACTATGAGTGGTATTTGGGGTCTGTGATATGTCTATTCTGCATTTTTAGACTTGGTCACGAGGCTTCCATCCTATATTTCCTTAATATAGCATATTACACTATTTGGTTTTTTATGTCTGTGTTTTATCATACTTAGGTTGTTGAGATAAATACTATTAGTAATGATGTATAATCCTATCTTATGTTGTTGATTTGTTTTGATATTACTTTCTTAAGGATTATTGCTTCTATTTGATGAAGCATATTGATCTTTACTTCTTTTTCTTTTTCTTTTTTTTTTTTCTTGAGACAGAGCCTCAAGCTGTCCCCCTGGGTAGAGTGCCGTGGCATCTCAGCTCACAGCAACCTCCAACTCCTGGGCTCAAGCGAGTCTCTTGCCCCACTTTCCAAGTAGCTGGGACCACAGGCGCCCTCCACAATGCCTGACTACTTTTTGGTTGCAGCCATCATTGTTGTTTGGTGGGTCTGGACTGGATTCAAACCCGCCACCTTAGGTGTACGTGGCTGGCGCCTTAGCCGGTTGAGCTATAGGCGCCGAGCCTTTACTTCTTTTTCTTAAAGTGTCTATTTCTAGTTGTGGAATCAGAGCATCAGTGGACTTGTAACTATAATCACATTAGTTTAGAACTGGATCTTTCCCCATGTGAGCCTTCAGATGAGACATCAGCCTTGGCCTTCATATACATCTGCATTCTTGTCCCAACAAAATCGTGAGCAATGAGTACATGGTTGTGAGTCACTATGCTTTGTAGTAAGCTGTGATACAGCAGTAAATAATAGTACATTTTATACTGAATGTTACATGGAATCCTGGATTATATCTTAAGCAAATAATAAATATTAGTTAAAACCCTAGTAAAATGATGAAAATCTATAGTTCAGTTGTACCATTCTCAGTTTCTGTGCTTTTGAAAATATATTGTGATTATGCAAGATGTTAACATGACAGGAAGGGGAAGTGTATGTGAAACTCTATGTGGTACCTATGCAACTTTTTATAAATCTAAACCTATTTCAAAACAAAAATAAAGGGAAGACATGACTCATTTATTTAAGATCAGGACATGCTGTTAATTCAGCCTTCCTAGCCTTTGACAATCTAGGTGAAAATACACATAAAATCTGAAATTATAAATTATTCATTCATTTCTTCATTATTATATTCCTGGAATTGGGAATCTTCCTCTTCATTTCTTTTTCTTTTTCTTTTTGAGACAGAGTCTCACTGTGTCACCCTTGGTACAGTGCTATGGCATCACATCAACCTGTCCAATTGTACTGGTTGTAGCCAGGTGCCTGAAGCTTTCCCAGATAGACATGGCATGCTGGAGTTGACTCCACAGTTCTGGAGTCCTGGTGGCCATCTCACTTACTCAACTCCACAAGGCATTGCCCTAATATGGACTCTGTGATCTCAGTTCCAGTATAGTACTATATAGTACTAGGCTTCACCACAGTGAGGACCCTGTGCAGAAGCTCCAACACCATGTTTCTCCAACCCCACAATTTCTTTACTAGGGGCTGTCCTGGGTGGCTCCACATCTGTGACCAATCTCTTTCTGGGCTCTACAGGCTTTTGAATAAAGTTTTTGAAATTTGTGGAGACTTGCAAGCCTTCACAGCTCTTTCTTTCAGTATTAACAGGACAAAGGACACCTCCAATGTTTTATATAGTACCTTCCAGAACGACTATGCAAGCCTCTTCAGGGGGCCACTTAAGCCTAAAGAGACAGAATGCAGGAGTAGCATCCTGATGTGTCACAGGGCAGTGGATCCCGGGGCTTGTCTTCCTAGGCCTGGTCCTGTGATGGGAGGAGCAACCTGGAAGATTATTAAAAATTTCAATAGTCTTGGGGCCTGGAAGATTATTGAAAATTTTAGTAATCTTGGGGCCTTTCTCCGTTGTCTTGGATTTTAGGTCCTGGCTCCATTTCAGCCATACGTTTGGATTGCTAACCTGAAAAAGGTCTTTCACTTGGCCAGTGTGCAGGTTTTTCATCTTTTCTTCCCTGTTTTTGTTTGTTTGTTTGTTTGTTTTTTGTTTTTTGTTTTATCTTTTGCCTTTACTTTAGACAGTTAGAATGAAACACACATGAACTTGAGCACCTTACTTCTTAGAAATTTCTTCAGCCAGATACTTTAATTAATTGTTCATTCTGAAGTTCAATGTTTTTCAGAAAGCCATTGGGTATAAACTCTGTTTATACAAATTCATGGCCAGTTTATAACAAGGGTGGCCTTAATTCTTGCTTGAAACATTGCAGGAAGATGAGGTCCAATGGACAGAAAGGGAGACCCATACATCACATTTAATAGCAGAAGGGATTTATTTCAGCTGGTGGAGTGAAGGCACAGAAGTCAAAAAGTTCCAGCTCACAGATACCTTTCTTGTTGGTCAGTATGAATCAAGCTAGAGAAGCTGCTCCAACTTTTACAAAACACAGGCTTTTACAGAGTCAGAACCAAGTATTAGTTCCCATCTCCCGGGAAGTTAAGTCTATAAGTTCCTAAGACCTAAGTCCTCTACCATGGGGAGGACCTCATAGGTGTATCCTTGTTTTTTCTTGAGAAGACCTCTGTTCTATTAGACCTTACCTTTTCCAGGTATCCTTTCTCATTCTCCCCTTTTTGTCGTCTCCCTTCGCCCGCGAAAGGAGAGACACCAAGGAGATCTTCCAGCGACACCTTTATTATTGTAGTCTTAGCTATTTACTATTTTACAAATTATTGGAGTCTTAGCTATTTTACAAACTGTTTACAAATTAGCTATTTTACAAACTATTTTACAAACTTTACTTTTTCCACTATTTCTTCACCAGCCTCCTTAATCTACCTCAATTCTTTTCTTCTTAAACAGAACTCTTAACTGCCAGAAAAGGGAATCGGGCGTCGTTCTCTCAAAAGCTACTTCCTGCTGGCATTGGGCGAAGATACAGGGGAAGGCAGTTAGAAGTTCTCTTCCCTAATAAACTCTTGCAACCTATTCCCAACCTTTGGGAGAGAAATCTTTGCTGTTTTACCGAAGGCTTTTCTCACTCCAGAGGCTAAAGACTTTTTGCAAAAGGTTCTTATCTCCTTGTTCTATCTTCTTTCCCTCTTGTCTAAAAGCTTTTCTTTTTTTTCCTCCAGCCGCGTCACAGAAGAGGCTAAAGGATTTTACTGGCTTTTTTTCCCCCACAGAAGTAGGAATTAGAATTTGGAAAGAAAAGGTAGGAAAGAGGAAAAAAAGCAAATGAAAAAGGCCTGCTGTTGGCTGTCTTTCTTAGAGGTTTCTTTTCCCTCTAAGTATTTTTATTTCTCTTTTTCTTATTTCCTTAAAGCTTATTTCCTTCTCAGCCCACGTTCTCTGAATCCTGCTCAAAGCACTATTTGTCAGT
>CAUYTI010133581.1:0-13410 GCA_963575145.1 Galago senegalensis
AATGGCCAGGCGTTGTGGGGGGCGCCTGTAGTCCCAGCTACTTGGGAGGCTGAGGCAGGAGACTCGCTTGAGCCCATGAGTTGGAGGTTGCTGTGAGCGTGATGCCATGGCACTCTACCCAGGGGGATAGCTTGAGGCTCCATCTCAAAAAAAAAAAAAAAAAGTGTGAGCCACAACACCCAGCAGGTTCCACTTTTTCTTTCTCCTCTTATGACAATACATTTGAGTTTACACATGAAGGTTGGTAAAATGATAGGAAAAAGTGCACATGCTGACTGGAGGTGGGGAAAGGATCAACTATAATCAAGAATATTACCAAAATGACTCAGCGCCTGTAGCTCAGTGGCTAGGGTGCCAGCCACTGAGCACTGTATGTACACTGGGCAGGTTCAACCCCAGCCAGGGCCTGCCAAACAACGACAACTACAAAAAAAAAAAAAAAATAGCCAGGTGTTGTAGCAGGTACCTGTAGTCCCAGCTACTTGGGAGACTGAGGCAAGAGAATCACACCCAAGAGATTGAGGTTGCTGTGAGCTGTCTTGCCACAGCACTCTACTGAGATGACATAGTGAGACTCTGTTTCCAAAAAAAAGAAAGAAAAAACAAAGACTATTACCAAAATAATGTTCCGTAAAAGTACTTGAAGTGATCATATCACCCTGAATCATATAACCATACAAAGAGGCAGATTTATTGCTAGCCTTACTAAGCACATTCCATGTGCCAGACACTTTGCATATATTAACCCATTTAATCTTCACAACAAGCTTATGTTTGCTTATGTTTATTTAATATAATTCTTATTTCCATTTTACTGATGAGGGAACTGAGTAAAAAAGGGGTTAAGAAATATGCCCAATTCACACAGCCAGTAACCACTCTAGCAGGGATGTGAAGCAGGTGCTTGGGCTCTAAGACCCATGACCACTCTGCTCTGCCCTGTGCCCTATAGTTGGCACATCCTGTGTGGACATAGAAAAGGAAAAAGAGGAAAATGAGAGGCCTAAGAATTGTAGTAAAAATACCACAGTACATCCTGTGGCTTAATTTATCTAATTTTCTTTTTACATAGTTAATTTTTTCTTAAAGGAAAATTATAGGCCATACTGAGAATAACATGTTATTAACGTATTTTGTCTTTTCCTTTCAAAGGTAATTTTCAAATGTCCAAATATTATTCTCAATATTTGAAAACACCTGCAGTAACATATAACAGGTAGAAACAAACTGTTATTTCCTCCTAGCCATCTGTAACTTCCATCTATATTTTATAAAACACTTGATGGTATTTCAAAAAGAATAATACTGAAAGTGCTACTTGGCTATTAAGAAATCATATACAAATGCCCATCGACTGATGAGTCACTATGACGATGTAGAACATCCATACCCTAGAGTGTAACTTTGCAATAGAGAGGAGTGAAGTAGGGATACATGTGACAACATGGAGGAACCCAGAAAACATAAGGGAAAGAAGCCAGACACAAAGGCCACAACTGGCCAGGGCAGTGACTCACATCTGTAACCCTAGCACTCTGGGAGGCTCAGGTGGGCAGTGACTCACGCCTGTAACCCCAGCACTCTGGGAGGCTCAGGCAGGCAGTTTACTTGAGCTCTGGACTTTGAGCCCAGTGTGTACCAGAGACCCTGTCTCTACTAGAAAAAAAGAAAAAATAGCTGGACATTCTGGCAGGCACCTATAGTCCCACTTGAGAGGCTGAGGCAAGAGGATTGCTTAAGCCCAAGAGTTTGAGGTTGCTGTGAGCTATGATGCCACAGCTCTCTACCCAGGGCGACAGAGTAAGACTGTGTCTCAAAACAACAACAACAAAAAAGGCCACATATTACATAATCCCACTTACATAAAACTTTTAGGAATAGACAAATTTATAGGGACAGAAAGTAGACTAGTGATGGCCTTGGGATGGGTGGGAGTTGGCAGGGAAATAAGGAATGACTGCTAACAGCTATGAGGTCTCCTTTTGGGGTGATAAAAATATTCTAAAAACTGATTTTGGTGATGACTATACAATTCTATGAACATACTAAAAACATTTTGTATACTTATGAATTATATCTCAATAAAGTTGTTGTCTATATAAAAGAAATCACATAAAAATAGTTCAAAGGAGTCCATACTGGCCACCTACATTTAGACTTCATGGCAGACTCTATATGAACACACTTTTCATATGGTTACCACATCAGGTGTACATCAGGACAAAAAGAGAAGGACCTCAACTAAGGTAAAGAGTTGGATGATAATAACATTTGATGAATGAAAGCATTCTTCTGAGAATTCAGAAGTTACTAGAATTACTAGATAAGTACTGATTTTCAATCCATCCACAGACAACATAAGGGGGAAAGGAAATGAGGCTGCTAAAATACAGCATAAAATGGATGAAAGTGGAGTTAGAAAAGTCATCTTAAAGAACCTAAAGGACACACATGCCGAGGCAAAACCAAACTGTGGCATAAACACAGCTACAGAAAGATTGCACTTGTTAGAAGAAAGGGCCCGACGGGTTAGATACATACAAGGCTCCACTTAGCACCTACGAGGTGCCAGAAACTGTGCTTGGGCAGTTACACCGGAAAATAAAAGTCTGAGAAAGAAACCTTGATACCGCCCTCCCAAACTGTCTTGGGGAGGGTGTGCTGGGGCAGTGGACTCTGGCACCCAGGCCTCTCCTGCAGCCCAGTTGTTACTGCTAAACAGATAAGTCAGGCTACTGAGCTGCGGTGGCACCATGAGTCATCCGGCCTACTCCCCTCATCTGATTCCAGGTCATCCAGCAACCTTCTGACTGCCCTCCGGCTTCCCACGGGTTGAGTCAAGCAGTGTGCATGATATAACTAGAAAGCTATGGGAAAATAAAGCGATAGAGGCTGTCTCACCTACAGAGAGTCTGAAAGATTATACAAGACTAAGCTGTAAACAGTCATCACCTCATGAGGTAGCATCAGAAAGGACTTTTCACTTATATACATTTGGATTGGATATGTTTTAATAACCATATCACTTTTCTATTAAGAATAAATATAATAATTCTTAAACAATGATAATTCGGCTTTACCTTTATGGCAGCCAAGCTGACAAAAATGTTCTGGTCTGTATGTCAGTTGACTCTTCAGTAAATTAGCCAACACATTACGTGGGTTGACACGTAATATAATGTTGTTTTACACAAATCTACTATCAACAGAAGGATGCACGCTAATAAATGTACTAGTAAAATGAAGTTCTGAGGCTTCAAAGTCCCAGGGCTTGGTGAAGTCTAAGGTCAATGATGATAAAGCCTCCTGGCAGCCATCAGTTGGCCTTCCTTGGTAAAACCTAAACCACACCAAGTACTCTCCAAACATTCTGTAAGCAGAAAATTTTTAAAAGCTATCATTTAGAACTCTTTTAGAAAACTGTTCCCAGTGAATTGACTAGTTTTGGAATCAAAGAGGTTGTTTCTTTTCTTTCTTTTTTTTTTTTTTTTAAGCAAAAAGCAAGAGAATTTATTGAGAAGAAAGGAAAGAGGAAAAGAGGGAAAGCCTCTGGGTCCCGGAGGAGGTCCGGGAGTGAAAGAGGTTGTTTCTTTACAATCACCAAGCTCCAGCCCCTCTTCTCTGCCCTCAAGTAAGTCAGAATCATGAAGGAAACACTAGGAATGAACATGACAGTGCTGAGGTTACCTGGGCCCTAGAACTTGGGTGCTAAGTCTAACTATCCTCTCAACTCCTTCCCAGGTCAAAGTCAGAGTTGAAGGTCAGAGTATCCCGTATCAGAGGCCACTGAATAGTATGCCAACATTTCAGCATCAGATAATCAACTGGCCTAACTATTCCAAAGTGTAACCAGTTGGTTATTCCCAAGTGTCTGTTGAATCTGAGGATGACACATTGTCATAACGTCCCCAAATCTTCCTCCTTGATAAAACTCTAACTTTTAAATATCAGGACCCAAATTAATTATTGAATCAAAAAGGGGGAAGAAAATAATGCAGAGGATTCAAACATCAAATCAACAGTTTGATTAAAGACTATTGCTTCATTAGAAAACTGATAGTCTTTTCCAACCTTGACATCCAGTGGTTCCAAGATTAGCAACATTTCTCAAGAAAATATAAGGGCACCTTAGAAGCTTCAGTTAATGAAAACCAGCTAAAGATCTAAAATGATTAAGGAAAAACTCACAGAAAAAAACTAGAGAACACCCAAATAAGGGAGGAACACTGAATCATCAAATTAAGTTCTGCAAATGACAGTATTAAACTTGTTTTAAAAAAAAAGAAAAACAACCAAGGAAAATGAATGCTAATGGACCAAACAAATAAATAAATAAATGCTGTAAAAGCACAAGCATCTGTAAACTTCCACACCCAGTGAGTCATTAAAACCCTCACCCTTAAGAAACCATTTTTGTCCATCTCCAAAGCTAGGTCCCAAGCTCAGAAAGACTTCAACTGCTTTGTATCCAATTCTGCCAACTCACTTTGCCCACCTGCCAGACCTCTATGTGTCTCCTACAGCTACTTTTCTTATACACTAAGATGAATTTTCATTTAAGTCTTCATTGTTTTTCTCCATTCCCTCCTTACACCCCTATCCCATCCTGCACCAATTAGTTCTTTCTATACTGCCCAAAGTAATGAGTCTCTGCCACAGACCAAATAATCTACAACTTCTAACAGCATCATTCCCATCTTAAGTCTCTACTTCTCTGAAACTCAGTTAAATCCTGTTTCACCGCACAGAGTTGACCCAAGAACAGACCAATTTTCTACAAGTATCAGAACTATAAATAGGATCACAAAAGTAACAACCCATTCTAAGATGGCACATGTAAGGCTGGCTGGGTTACCCAATGACCAGCTAGTAGGTATCCATTGTGGAATTAAAAGTACAAGTGCCTGATGGAGGCCCCATGTCAACACACACACCTCAGAACATCTCTTCCTAATAATATCATGACTCCCTGGCCACTGTGAGACATGTTGTCTACTATAGGAAATCAGCTGGGTCAGCTCAGCTCTGTCCCCACACAACCCTTCATGCACTCAAATGCTACCATTCCCTCATGCCTGATATTTCTGGTGACCACACTTATAAAAACTATTATAGGCAACAATTATCAAGGCTCAGTGCCCATAGCTCAGTGACTCAGGGCGCCAGCCACATACGCCAAAGCTGGCAGGTTCAAGCCCGGCCCGGGGCTGCTTAAACAACAATGACAACTGCAACCAAAAAGCAGCTGGGCGTTGTGGTGGGCACCTGTGCTCCCAGCTACTTGGGAGGCTGAGGCAGGAGAATCACTTAAGCCCAAGAGTTTCAGGTTGCTGTGAGCTTGATGCCACAGCACTCTACCGAGGGCAACATAATGAAACTCTTGTTTCCAAAAAAAAAAAATTTAAATAATATCAAAAGGGGAGTAAAAAAGAATAACAACATAAATATACAAAGACAGAGGGAGAGTGAGAAATATGCACCATTATTACCAAAAGTATCACAGGTTTAAGAAACAGAAGAAATCAGGGGAAGAACAACTCTGCTCTGTTCCAACTGCTATTCTTCCAAGCATTTGCCTAGCAACACCTCTTCCCCTCCTTTCACCCATTGTGTGACTGTTCCCAGAGGTTGCTCCCAGGGTTGGCCTCAGGCACACAGCTCTCTCTACCCAGAAACCCTTTGCAGGTCCACTCCCTGTCCAGCTGCTCTCCATGATAACACAGTGGATTTTCTTCTAACTTATCTCTATTTTATATTTTTGGGGGAAGGCAGCTCCAAGCAGGAATGTGCTATAGCCTGGGTGCCACATATTTGCCTCAGTGAGCAAGGTGATCTCAAGTGGTTTCTTAGCATGCTCTGCTGTGCCTGTGCCACAGGTGTGCTGCAGCCAGCTCACACTAGCTCACGGGAGCCAACTGTGACCTTGCTCCCCACATTTTACATGGGTAGATTGAAATCATGGTGGGAGTACTTTACAATGGAAATCAGCAAATGCAGCAAATCTGGGTAATTTTTCCCCTGGCTTAGAGAGTTGGTCATTAAACATTCACTAATGCCCTAGTTTGTCATCTAATTTGTGAGTTTTTCTTTTCTACAGTAATAAAAATTTTTGTATACTCAAACCAATTAGACTTAAGAACTTTTCTCACTGCTTTTAAGTTCTTCAGCTATTGAACATTGTTTTCTTCTATTTGCTTATGGTTTCATGGAATTAATCTTGATGTACAGTATGAGGTACCCCAAAATTTTAACTAAATAAAATAATAATAAACCCAACCTATTATCCCTTGATTCAGAATGGTTCCTGTAGTAAATAATAAGTTCTTATTTATACTGTGATTTATGTATAGACCAATTTTACTTTTGTGTCAACAAGAATAGCAACTAACATTTCTGGAGTACTTCCCATGTACTAGCAACTTGCTCAACTCTTTATTTAACTCATTTAATCTTGGGCTTTATAGGTTAAGAAAACTCAGGCCTGAAGAAGTTAAGTAACTGGGCTATATCACGTGAGAAATCGCACAGACAGGCCTGGAATCCAAGTACTCTGCGTCTAATTCCTTAACTCACAACCACGATGTTAAATTGCAGAACAGTGTTGACTATCACAACTTCAAGGTTTTTTTAGTAGTTGATTTTAGTGCCCTTTTTATGTTTATTGCTTAGACTCATTTTGTCAAGATTATAGAAATATATCTCTATCCATATAAAAATTTTATTCATGTTAAGTTTAATTGAAAAAAATGTCATCTCAATATTTCAGTTTTTGCATCCAGAAACAAGACATGCCCCTCTAATTCATTCATTTATTTTATAAATCTTAAGAAAAATTTCATAGTTTTCTTCATTTTAATCACAGGGCTATTTTTAATTTTGTATTTGTTAATACTGTGGTAAATGGATGTTTTTCCCATTGTACGTTTCTAACTGGTTACCAGTGACACTTGCGTAAGATACTGATTTTTGTATACTCATCATACTATTTTTCATATTACAAAATACATGGCTGGCTACTTTCTAGACATCCCTCCTACATGGCTCTTATTAATAATTTTGAGTTCCTTTTTCTTTAGTTTTTATATCTTACCTCCTCCCAATCATTATATTTTATTTGGTTTTATGGTTGCACAAATGTCTAGAACAAGGCTAATGGCGATAAAAGGCTTACCTATAGATGCCTGATGTAAACAGCAGATACCCTATTGTTGCGTATGTTATAGGCATGTTGGTTCAAGACAGTGGGTCTTATTAAAGATACAGTTTTCTCATCCCTTCGGCCTTTGGGCTAAGATCAAGTGTAAAGATATAGGTTTCTCTTCCTAGTTTTAAATGGCTTTTTAAAAAAAGATGTTGGATTTTTTCAAATGTTTTTACAGAGCACTATTAGGTAAGTTTAGGGTTCTTTTTACTGAATACCTATTTGGGGGGGTATAAACCAGTTTTACTGAAGGTCACTGTGTGAATAGAGCTGCTCAGATGTCACAGGACAGCCTTTCCTTGTTTTCTTATTCCTTTCTTAAATTTTAGATTAATACGAGGGTACAGATGATTAGGCTATCATGCTTGAATTTGTTCGGCAGAGTCCAAGTTGTGGTTGTGCCCCTCACCCAGGAGGTGTGCCGTACACCCCTATGTTGTGCCTGTTAGGTGAGACCTCCCCACTGATTTTAAACTGAAAATCCTAGACAATCAAGGAGGTAGGTCTGAGTTCGGTCCTAGGTTAGGTCAGGGTGAAGGAGTGCCAGGTCAGCAGTCTGTCCTGCTGCGATGTATCTTTGGCATGCATTACCTCATACCGATGGTGAGTAAGTGAATGACCTCAGTATAATGGAGAAGTCACATTGTCTCCTATGATTTTTCCCAGCACGGTAATGTTTTCAAGCAGAGACAACTTTTCTCATGATTATTAAAGAGAAAGCAATACAAGGACATTTTGAGGAGACAAAGAGATGAAAATCTACCTACATGGCTTACTTTAGCGTAAGTGGTAGCTGATTCAGTGGCTTGAAAAACTACTCCATTCTTCCTTTCTTTTTTTTTTTTTTGAGATAGAGTCTCACTCAGTTGCCCTTGGGGTTGAGTGCAGTGCTGTCACAGCTCACAGCAACCTCAAACTCTTGGGCTGAAGTGATCCTCTTGCCTCAGGCTCCCAAGTACCTGGGATTACAGGTGCCCATCACTGCCCTCAGCTAGTTTTTAGAGACCACGTCTCGCTCTTACTCATGCTGGCCTTGAATTCCTGAGCTCTCAGGCGATCCACCTGCCTGGGCTCCCAGAGTGCTAGGATTATTAAAGAAAGGTGTGAGCCACCACCTTTCTTCTTTTAAGTTATCTGGCAAATCTGAAAATGCAGTTTAAAAAGCTGCAAATACATTTCTCCCTATATTAAAATAATGGCTTAATTAAGAAGACTATATCCTGAAAATGGTCTCTATTTCAAACAAAACACCCTCCAATACTTACTTCTCAAAGACGAGAGCATGAGCCCCAAGGTGCAGGGGTGTCCAACCTTTGGGCTTCTCTGAGCCCCATTGGAAGAGTTGACCTGAGCCACACATTAAATACACAAACTAAAAGCTGATGAGCACATCAGGCTGTGCCTAACTCTGGTGATATGTCCCCACACAATCTGCATACGGCCCAAGGGCCACTGTCTGGATATCCCTGGAAGGCTACATAGAATTTTTTGAGTATGATACTGGGAGCAAAATCAGTTGGAGTTAACTGCACAAATGTTTTGTTTTGGTTTGGTTTTTAGTGTACTAGTAGGACTACTACGTTATGCAAGCGTGCTGGAGCTTTAAACAATGGGTTCTTGGGTGGTCAGACGAAGAATTGAAAGACACACCACTAAAGAACACAGAGCCACAAAAAAAGACCAGGACGGGTGACTGGCCTTTGTGAAAAGAGAGTCAGAAAAAAGAAAACCTGCTTGCCACCCTCGTGGGTATTGGGCACATGCTCCTTCCAGGGAAGTACTTCAAGCCACACCAGGGAGTACCCTAGCCAGAAGCATTCAGTTGACACACCCTTACTGGGCTGACCGGACAAAGAGGACAAAATAAAAGAGTGCACACCACGTAATAGTATCCAGAGTTTATTGATAGACATAAAAAAGCTCTACAAAAGTTAAGACAAGGGTTAGGGTATTGGAAAAGGCTCACCAATCTTTACTCAAATTTCTACTCCTTATGTACCCAAAGCTACACTTTGTCCAATGAGGTGTTCTTTCTTGATTTGTATAGTTCAAAGCAAAGATCACATTAATCCCTAGCATAACTCAATAACCTATTACAACATTCTACTTCAAAAGTTAATCTAAATCAATCCACCTAAACTACTCAAGACAGATATCTATCCGGTGGGAGCTAAATTTATAAAACAGTAAGAGTGAGAGGCAGTGAAGGTCAGGTGGGACCCACCCCAACCAGACCAGTTGTCAGGCAGGACCTACACAGACCAGCCCAGCTGTGTCACGTCCCCCTCAGCCTGCCTGACTCCATCTTATTCTCACTCCACGTGCTTTCACAGGCCCCCTCTGCCCTGTTGCTCCCTCTGCCTTTGTTCTAGGGTCTAGAACTAAAACTCTCACTTTGTCACCTGCAGCAGGGTGCTCTAGCTTCAGAGCTCACAGCAACCTCCAGCTCTTGGGTTTCGGTGATTCTCTTGCCTCAGGCTTCCAAGTAGCTAGAACTACAGGGGCCTGCCACAATGTTCAGCTATATATTTTTTTTTAATTGCAGTTTGCCCGAGGGTGGGTTCAAACCCACCACCCTCGGTATATGGGGCTGGCACCCTACTCACGGAGCCACAGGCACCGCCCATCCCTCCACCTTTGAAGAAGTTCATTAGAACCTTAATTTTCTTTGGTCCTAAGCTTTGTTTTGTCCATTTTAACCACTTCCCTAGGTTTAACCACAACTCAGAGACCAGGGTTGCTCTCTGCTTCACAGAGTTCCCTCTAAGTAACAGACAGGGGCTGCTTTTTGCTTTTCAGAGATCCCGTTCAGGTACAAAGCTTAGTTTTGAGCAGCTTGTCCCAACTCTATTTTCCCATCAGCCCTGTCATTTTCAGGGCCTGGTTGTGCAAACATGAGTTTTTATTTTTAAATTATTGTTGAGATTTCAGTTTTGGTTTTGCTTATTTTTCCAGGTTCACCTATATGATGTAGAAACAGAAACAATCATATTCCTCCTATTCCTGGATCTAGTGCCACATGCTTACCAGAGTGTAGCCTGCTTGGGGTTTTTTTTTTTTTAACCAGTTAGCTAATAGACACAAGTACCTGCCATCGGGGAATTTAAGACATTTGACTGAAATGCTGCAAAGTTTAAATCAGTTATCAGAGACGGAGTACCTGCAGTAAGAGGGAGCTATGCAAACGTCTGCACGGTATTTCCAGGGTGAGCCCAACGACACCCAGCCTCCTCTGTCGCCTTCACGGACACAGTTCTATCACCAAACTCCTGACACCGCCTGCTCCAACAGCCTCACCCATTTCAGTAAACCATAATTCCGCCTTCTCAGATGTTCAGACTGAGAACCTTATCACCACTTTGTCACAGCACATCAGGAAATACTGACAGCTCTACCTTCCAAGCATGACCAGAATCTGACCATTTCTCATCACCTCCCCACTTGCTACCACACGCGATAGTCTTCTGTCGGCTTCCACCCCGTCCCCTCAACACTGGCTTCAGTAAAGTGAGAGACCCATGATCGGAAAGCCAGATTGTGCTGTTCCACTGCTCAAAACCCCACACTGTCACCCTGCCACACTCAAGAGCAAAAGCCAAGGTGATCACAATGGCTCACAACCCCTCACCCACTTTTGGGCACCACACCTCTCACCCGCTCCCTTCCTGCCTCTCCTCCAAGCACTCTGGGCTTCCTGCTGCCCCTTTAGCCTCTCAGGCTTGCTTTCATCTCCTGAAACTGCACTTACTGCCTGGAATATTCTTTTCTTAGATGTCAAGCTGGCTTGCCCCCACATCACACTGAGGCTTTCAATGACTACCCTTATTGTACATTCCAAACACACATGTACACACACACACATACACATCTTCGTCTGCTAAACTGTATTTTACGTATTTGTGTTATCTGTTTTGTCCACTAGAAAATAAGCTTGGTGCTGTCTGCTGTATCCCCAGTACCTAGAAGGGCTCCTGGCACACAGAAACTTCAATAACCTTCTACTGAATGAAGGAATCAGTTCTACTGCATCACATGAGGAAGGCAGTGATAGATTGAGATTGTGACTCTTGAGGATATCGCATTAATCATAACAATCCAAAAAATATCTGAAAGAAGATGAAGCCATGCACAGAAGCTGACTTTATTTTAACGCAGGCATACAGCTAAGGTTGTGAAAACGTGTTCAGGAGATTTACTGAGCCGCTTCCGCAGATCAAGGACACTTGGAATTAAAGGGCTTTGAGTGGCTCAACTTGTCAGACCCCCTGGCGACTTGCAAGATTGTTCTTCTATGATGTGACAAGACATCTGAACACACCAAAACTGAAACTGCAGGGGGAAAAAGGCAGGAGGACCGCTGATATGATCAAGGAAATAACAAGTGTTCTGACTCAAACTGGACCTGTGAAAATCAAGCAATGGGAGACCACATTTGTTTTCCATAGATGACCGGCCCCCAAACTCGATGGAATCAGGAATTTAAAAATTAAGAGAATCTTTCCTAGACATCAATTTCAAAAGAAATTCAGAAAGGTCTACAAGAAGGAATCACACTTTCACTGTCTGTGTTTACCTCTGAAATGAATCCCTCCGGGATAGGCCTGAACCATCAGCATTTATCTCACTGGCAAGGCTCACATTTTCATGAACAAATGCAAGAGCTGAAAGCAAATTTGACCAACAATAACTCAAGATTCATGATATTCTTTTCTTTTTAAATAGTATGTGCTTTTAATGTAATAAGTGTATCTGTAAGTAGTATGCCATTTCAAGTATTTTATTTGGAATCAGATAATTTTATACTTCTTTTTCCACGTGACATTCTTAAGATGAATTTATAAGACTTAGAGCTATCTGAAACTTCTGACATATGCTCAACTTTGGAGCATGCTTACAATCCCTGATACTATAAAACAATGTTTCATGAAAGATCTGAAGTCAAAGGTGATACTACCACCTGTGGAGACAAGCCTTGCATTAACAACAAATTGAGATAGGCCCAACTAAAACACCTGCAGAATACGGTGACTTCTTAAACACCTCCTTCTATCATTAGATCAAGAATGCTGTATGACTACCTTCTGGCCTTTAACTTTGTATTTTTTGAAGGAAACAAGCTTATTAAATTCCTTTTTAAACTGATTTCTAATTAACTTTGAAATCATAATATAACAGATCTAGCTCGGCAGTGGTTACAGTGCCAGCCACATACACCACACCGAGGGTGGTGGGTTCAAACCTGGCTCAGGCCAGCTAAACAATTGCAACAAAAAAATAGCCAGGGGCAGCACCTGTGGCTCAAATTGTAGGGTGTTGGCCCTATATGCTGGAGATGGTGAGTTCAAACCCAGCCCTGGCCAAAAACTACAAAACAGAAAAAATAGCCGGGCAGGAGCCTGTAATCCCAGCTACTTGGGAGGCTGAAGCAAGAGAATAGCTTAAACCCAAGAGTTTGAGGTTGCTGTGAGCTGTGATACCACAGCACTCTACAGAGGGCAACATAGGGAGACTCTGTCTCAAAAAAAAATAGTAATAATATTATGGATCTGTTTTGTCTCTTTATTGCTAAGAATTTAAACTTCACATGGGCCTACACACTGGGATTTCAAATTATATAATTCATGACTTAAAGTATAAATCAAGGTTATGATATGGTCTATAGCAGTGGTTCTCAATCTTCACAACAAAAATAGTTTTATGGTTGGGGGTCACCACAACATGGGGAACTGTATTAAAGGGTTGCAGCATTAGGAAGGTTGAGAACCCCTGGTCTATAGGGTTGAGGTTATGAAAAATAAAGAATGCCTAAGAAACTTACAGATTAGAGGAGTTAACTAAGGAAATATAACAGCTAAACACAATGTGGAACCCTGGATTGGATCCTGGAGTGGAAAAAAGGCTGAATAGTTAGTGATATTGTACCAATGTTAATTTCTTAGTTTTGATAGATGTACCACCATCATCTAAGAAGTTAACATTAGAAGAAGCTGGATGAAGAATATACAGGAATTCTGTGTATACTTTAACTCTTTTTCAATACATTCAAAATTATTTCAAAATAAAAATTAAGACTTTACCTCCTTCATGTTTACATGGATGGAACTGGAAAATGTTCTTCTTAGCAAAGTATCACAAGAATGGAAGAAAAAGTATCCAATGTACACAGCCCTATTATGAAACTAATTTATAGTTCTCAAATGAAAGCTACA
>CAUYTI010133584.1:0-19125 GCA_963575145.1 Galago senegalensis
GGACCACAGGCTCCCGCCACAACGCCCGGCTATTTTTTGGTTGCAGCCGTCATTGTTGTTTGGCGGGTCCGGGCTGGGGATTCGAACCTGCCACCTTAGGTGTACGTGGCTGGCGCCTTAGCCGGTTGAGCTATAGGCACCAAGCCAGTCCCTGGGCTTTTAGTACCATGGTTCTCAGCAAGGTCATTACTGTTCCTGGCCTTCTTTCCTTTCACCTCCAAGGCAGGAAAAGACACTTTTTTTAGCTAGGCTTTGTTAGTCCCTGTAAGTTCCCTAGTCTTATTCCTGTAGCTTCCCCTTTCCTTTCAGGTTCCAGACTTGTCCACTCCTTTCCCCAGTTTTAGGAAATGAAGTTCAACCCGTGTACCCAAGCCCCTGGTCTGGGACTACTACGTTCTGTGCTGCTATATTCTTTTTTTTTTTTTTTCGAGTAGGAAAGATCCTTTTATTGGGGTGGACATGGAGCACACACTAGTCCAGTGCTGCTATATTCAAGACACATTTACCACCAGGGGAAACACAAGGTTGCCCCTCCCTACAATCCATTTCCTGAGGAAGAGAAGCTCAGCTATAAATTGGCCACGGCACTTGGCTTAACATGTATGTGTGTGTGTGTGTGTGTGCATGCACGTGTATTGGAACGAAGAGAAGGGAAATAAAGTTACAAAAAAGTAGGGCTTTCCTCTCTACTTCTTTATGTATAGCATACATAAAGTGTACAGATTTTAAATGTATAATTTTATGAATTTTTATATATTGGGATACATATAGAAAACCCCTACCCAGATCAAGATATGGAATACTTCCCTCACCCCGGAAAGACTTCTTGACTCCCTTACTAGGCAACATCTAACACCCCACCAGCACAGCCCTGAGATAACTACTATTCTGGTTTCTATTGCAATACTACATACCTTAGTTTTGCTATTCTTGAACTTGATATAAATGGAATCATACAACACATTCTTTTGCTTATTGTTATGTCTGTGAGATTTACCCATGTTGTTAGTCAGTATTCTTTTAATTGATTCTTTTTTTTTTTTTAGTGACAGAGTCTCAAACTGTTGCCCTGGGTAGAATGCTGTGGCATCACAGCTCACAACAACCTCCAGCTCTTGAGCTTAGGGGATTCTCTTGCCTCAGCCTCCTGAGTAACTGGGACTACAGGCACCTGCCACAGTGCTCAGCTATTTTTTGTTGTTGTTGCAATTTGGCCAGGGCTGGGTTCGAACCTGCCACCCTGGGTATATGGGGCCAGCACCCTACTCACTGAGCCACAGGCACCACCCTTAGTTGATTCATTTTTCTTGGGTTTATCTACCCTTAGCCTGTCTCATCATTGAAGTGAAACTAAGGTTCAGTCTGGCCTAGAAGAGAGTGTGTGCTTTCAAGATAAGTGTCAGATCAGAGGAGTGGCAGTCTGTGGCTCCTGCAAGCTTTCAGGCCAAACATTAGCAGTGCTTTTCTTGGAATGTTGCAGCTGGTTCCTGGGTGATGGGTCAGCTTTCCATCCTGTCTTTTTTTCTTTTTTTTTCCATCTTGCCTTAATTAACACTATGTTCCTTTTATCTTCTGGCATCATCTCTTGTTATATTCTTCTGCATGTGACACCTGCCTAGACAGGTTTCTCCCTCGATCATGTGATCTTCTGTGACAGTCTAATTATAGATCTTGCTAACTAACTCCTGACCTGCTCATTTCTCTTGTTCCTTATGAAGGAATAAAAGAGAAGAAGTGGGCTGGGACAAATTCACTATTACCCTTCAAAGAGCAAGTCCTACTAGCGGGGGTGCAGTACCATCCTTCTTGTGGACAAAGGGAAGCACATTAATTTAGTGTAAAATTTATTACCTCATTGATGTCAGTTCTTGTGCTAGTCTTCCAGAAGTTACATTAGCTTTCTGACACTGTGTTCTTTTTCCATGTGTAAGTAATTAATTGATATTCTGGTACAAAGTTTTTTTTATCCTTTCTGTTCTATGCATTTAAGCACTGGTGGATAATACTATTTTGGTAGTTTCTCATTTTATAATAAAGAACTATGAGTCCACTCAATTCTCTGCCTGACCCCTGAATCTACAACCCCCTCAAAGTGGAAAGAAGAGGAAAAAAAGCATGAGCCTGCTGGTATCTCTCATTGACCCCTGAGTCCATCCCCAGTATGATCTTCCTAGAGCTTCATCTGTACACACCCTTCCTTCTCACCAAATTACCATACTTCTTTTCCCAGTAAACAACTTGATCACCATTTAACTATCTTCTACTAGAAAGGTTTGTGATTCTGCAGCTACTTACTTAGAGAGAAAATATGTATGTGCATGCGTGTATGTGTCTCCAATGAAATTAGTTACTGTTGGCTTTTATTATCTAATTTCAGAGAATCCCTCCTGCTGTTTCACATCTCACTCTCATCCCAGTACTGGTACTGTCACAGATGTTTTAGGAAAAACATGGCTTATCTACATCCAAGCCATTGACTCATCTGTCTTCTCATTAGATCAGCCTTCCTAGGGCAGGACAGTCTTTTCCCTCTCTCTAACCCATGAGCGTAGCATTGTGCCTGGTACACAGTAGCTTCTCAGCAAGTGACAACTGCTGTGTCACGAGGAAGGCACTGACTTCCCGGATATTAGCCAGCAAAGTTGACAAGACTCATTCACCCTTCACCCCGCTTGGAAAATCTATTGCTGCTCTACTGCTGGTAGCTACTTACCACTTGATTCATATCCAAACACACAGGAAAAATAAATTCTGATGTGATCAGTATGACTTTTTCTGACACAGAGCCAAATATAGCAGCAGATAGTCTAATAAAGATCTACATTTTTTTCCATAAAGGGCTTAGAACATTAAAAAGGAGTCAAACAAAAAGTCTTGTTTGAAGCGAAGGCTTCTTTCATCATTCATCACTGTTCTCCAACATAATTGGAGCAGTGATTATGAACTGTGCTCTCAGGACACAAAGGTTGGTGAGGAAAGGATCCCTGGTTTCCAGAGTGAGAGTAATTGTTCAGAGAGGCAGACTGACACATTGACATAGACAACAATTCAGCGTGAAGTGGTGAGAGCTCTGATGAAAGGCATAAGCTCAGTGGCACAAAGAGGTGAGGGGCCAACTCTGCCTAGGCAATCTGGAGACCCCACATGGACAGCACCAACAAAAGAAATTAGTAGACTGAAGGACGATCATGGAAAAGGATTCTCTGTTACGGGTACATTCAGTGGGGGTGCCCTGGGAAGTGGATTCTGAGACATGGCTTAGTGTTTGGGATATATATTCGGGAAAGGCAGAAAGAATTATCAGGCAGAGAGGAAGGTCAAGCTGCAATGCAGGCTTAGCAGCCTCAGTCAATTCTCGGGGGCGCTCTGGAGCAGAAATGATGCCTCACAGTCATCCCACACTGGGCCAATGACCCCTCACTTCAGTTGTTGGGGACGGGCTACCTCCAAAAAGATGCGACCTGGATAGGGTGGATCTCTGCAGCTGAGATAATTCCTACAAGGACTGACCATCCATTGCTCTCCCAGCAGCTGGGACAACAAATTCTTGCTCATAGTGGGATCTGGCTAGCTCATCTCCACGTTCAGCATGGCTAATGGAGCAGGGGAAGGTTGGTGGAATAAATTATATACACTGCTGCTGAGACAGGCCTTGGAACTGCTACTGGTATTTACTTTATCTTTTCTCCCTCACCGTCTGAGAATTCCCCTGCCCTTAGCTAGTGTCCCCGCTATTTTGGTGGTTTATCTGGTGGGATGCGCAGGATTCTCATTCCTAAGGGGAATGAGTCCCAGTCTCCATGGCCTTCTCAGGCTGAGGATACTTCTCTTAGTGAGTGTTCTGCTTGCCTGCTGGTCCCTCAATGTAAGGAGCTCAAAGTGCTTGAGATAACCCAACAACCCACTTATGTTTCAATGGGACTGTTATTGTGTTCCCTGGGGGAAGTGTTTCTCTGAGCATCAGAATCTCTAACCCTGCAGAACCTCATGTGATGAGGATAGGCAACCCAAATTCCCCAGGTGGGTTATTGGGAGTGATGAGAAGTAGGTTCATTCCTGCTGCAACCCTTTGGTTCTCAGTCTCATGTATTCATCTTACTGGGGACACAACATCCTGGAGGACGTAGCCCCATCTTTACAAAGTATTGGCTCTGAGCTGGTGCTTAAGCACATTTTTAGCAAACCATTCTGATTTCCTAGTTGGCCAGTAGCAGCTTCTGGTTCTTGTGGTATGTGATAAAGCCAGAGGAATTCCATGGTCATGGGTCCACTCTCATATTTCTTTGCTGTAAAATAGGTCCCCTTTCTGATGGATATTATGTAGGATTCCATGTTGGTATATCAAATACTCAACAACCTACTGGATAATAGTGCTGGCAGAGACACTGCAGACATAAAAACTAATATGTAACCAAAATATTTGTCTTATTTGTCTATTATTGTTAGGAAAAATTGAGTAGAGGTGGCTCAAAGGAGTAGGGCGCTGACCCCATATGCTGCAGGGGGTGGGTCAAGTCCAGCCTTGGCCACACACACAAAAAAAAAAACCTGAAAAAAAAATTGAGTAGAAAAGGCCCACTGTATTCAACTTCTCACCATGTAGTTGTTTGGTCTCTTTGGGAAATAGCGTCGTAGTGGTGGCTCAGCATTGGTTTCTGTTACTGACAAGTGGGGCATCTGGCAATAGCACTAGTTAGGTCAGGTTTGGTAAGTGCCCATCCAAGTGTGCTAATGCACAGCCTCCACCTTTCCTCATGGCCTCTCTGTTCATATGCCCATCATGCCAGCACTGGGGTGGCCGATGACACAGGCTAATATAATTAGGTCAGCCGAATCATTTCATCCATTTGGGTTTTTAGTTCCTCTTTCATGGAGAATTATCCCTGGTGGGTGTTAATGTGTGATGCAAAGATCTTCACACTTTATGCCCACTCTCATATGTCTATACACAAATACATATGCTACTTAATGAGGAATGCTGCCAACACACCCCAAACCAATTATTTCCACTTTAACCTCTGGGTACTCATTATCCAAACTTTCCCAATCTAACCTTTGGGTAACTTTTCCCACAAACACTACCATTAACTTGAGAGCAGAATTGAGTGTCATGATTCTTTCCAATTGTTTTTAGAAAAAGACATCATTCAAGTTTGTCTTCTACAAAAAGCCAGTAATTTATTACTTTTACCTTGTCTTCAAATATTCTAAGACATCCATCCCCAGGGTTATTCATCTTCGAATATCAGGCTGTATTATGCAATTTGGTTTTTAGAATGTGTAACTTGCCAGGTGGAGAAAATTTTATACCTGAAGGGTTTAATAATTATTACAAGAAGGTGAATGAAAAAGCCTTCTTATTCTGAGCTATTATTTTCCACATGCATTTTTAGACCATGCAAAAAAATATTGAAGACTTACTTTACACTTTCTATTTTTTAGAAAAAAATAAAAAAACTAGATTTTGAAAAACTATTCTCATTTTGTAGTAATGATCCTTGTGTCCCAACATTAAAAAGTATTAAAATGAAAAAAAATACTAAAATGTTAATTTTGAAATGTAGGACATTCTTTAGGTCATTTTACCTGGTTTCTGTAACTAGTCAATTGCAGGGTGTGGGAAGAAAAAGGGAGAAACATCCCAAAGTACAAGAGTGACATGACAATGATATGCCACATTTGGATCCTGATTTGAACACACCAACTATAATATGAAAAGATTGGTTTTCTTGTCTTCTCTCTCTCTTTTTTTTTTTTTTTTTGAGACAGTCTCACTTTGTTACCCTGGGTAGAGTGCTGTGGCGTCATAGCTCATAGCAACCTCAAACTCTGAGGCTCAAGAGACTCTCATGCCTCAGCTTCCTGCGTAGCTGGGACTACAGGCGCCCACTACAATCTAGATATTTTTAGAAATGGGGTCTTGCTCTCGCTGGTCTCGAACTCCTGAGCTCAGGCAATCTACCTGGCTCAGCCTCCTATAGTGCTAGGACTAGAGGCATGAGCCACTACACCCGGTTGGTTTTCTTTTTCTTAACAATCTGAGACATTTTATTCAGTGATAAATTTTAGATGATACAAAGACAGTATTGTTTATTTTTTGTGTGGTGAAAGTATTATGACCATGATTTAAAAGTTCTTATTTTAGAGACTTATATATAGTTCAAGTATACAAAGGTGAAATGACCTGATGTCTGGGATTTACTTTTTTTTTTTTTTTTTTTTCTTTTTTGAGACGGAGCCTCAAGCTATCCCCCTGGGTAGAGTGCCATGGCATCACAGCTCACAGCAACCTCCAACTCCTGGGCTCAAGTGAGTCTCCTGCCTCAGCCTCCCAAGTAGCTGGGACTACAGGCGCCCGCCACAACGCCCAGCCATTTTTTGGTTGCAGCCATCATTGTTGTTTGGCGGGTCCGGGCTGGGAATTCGAACCAGTCACCTTAGGTGTATGTGGCTGGCGCCTTAGCTGCTTGAGCCACAGGTGCCGAGCCAACAATGCAAACTTTGATAAGCAGTTCTTGATAATCAGTTCTCAACAATTACTTGTTATTATTACAGTTTAACATTATAAAATTAACAAAAATAATATAAAACGCATATCCTGGTGAAATAGCCACATGGCAGCCGAAAACTGTATATTCCCTTCCTGTTCTCCCATGTTCTCTAGCATGTCATGCATTCTTTCCAAAAATCAGGGCTTTTTAAAACACCACAGGACGCAGGACAAATTGTTAAAATTCAGGACTGTCTCCCCAAAAGCGGGACGTCTGGTCACCTTACACTATACCCAGCTGGTTTTTCTATTTTTAGCAGAGCCAGGGTCTCACTTTTGTTCAGGCTGGTCTCTTAAGTCCTGAGCTCAAATGATCCACCCTCCTTGGCCTCCCAGAGTGCTGGGATTACAGGTGTGATTGTACCACCACACCTGACCTCATCAGCTCCTTCTTGATGGCTTCTTAGAGAGGGTTCCTAACCACATTCTCTCTAAAGCTGATGAGTGTCCCTCACCTATCCTACTTCATTATTTCCTCTCTCAACACCCTGCTTCTTTTCTTCCTGGCACCACCTACGGTAGAACCTCCATAGTTGACCATTTCCCTCCATTGACCATCTCCTTGAGTGGACCTAATTTGCATGGACTAGCCAGGCACCACCTGTACATATCAGTACAGTCGGCCTAATTCTTTATGTTGACCACCTGCATGTGTTGACCAGTTTGTTACAATCTCTTGGCTGGTCAACTTACAGAGGTTCTACTGAATTCACTTGCTAGGTATGTGTCTCTGCTACTCCAGAGTGAATTCTATGAGGGTAAGTGCCATGTTGTTTTCTTCATCCAGGTCTTAAGATCCATGAATAAAGGGTCCAGCCTAAGAATTTCAGAAAATCTCTTCTGGCTCTTTTACACCCTAAGAAAGTCCCCCCTGCTTTTTTTGTTATTGTTGAGACAGAGTCTTACCCTATGGTTGGAGCAGAATGCAGTGGTGTCATAGCTCACTGAAACCTCTCAGACTCAGGCTGTGGGCATTCTACTACCTTACCCCTTGAAGCCAGGGATTACAGGTACCCTCTGCGGTGCCTGGCTGGGTTTTTCTTGTTTCTTTTTTTCTTTTTCTTGAGACAGGGTCTTAAGCTGTTGCCCTCAGTAGAGTACTATGGCGTCACAGCTCACAGCAACCTTAAACTCTTGGGCTTAAACGATTCTCTTGCCTCAGCCTCCCAAGTAGCTGGGAGCACCTGCCACAATGCTCAGCGATTTTTTGGGTATAGTTATCTTTGTTGTTTGGTGGCCTGGGCTGGATTCGAACCTACCAGCTCCAGTATATGTGGCTGGGGCCTTAGCTGCTTGAGCTACAAGCACCAAGTCACTTTGGGATAGATTTCTTTCTTTTTTTTTGAGACAGAGTTTCACTTTATTGCTCTCGGTAGAGTGCCGAGGTGTCACAGCTCACAGCAACCTCAAACTCTTGGGCTTAAGCAATTCTCTTGCCTCAGCCTCCCAAGTAGCTGGGACTACAGGCCTCTGCCACAACACCTGGCTATTTTTTGGTTGCAGCTGTCATTGTTGTTTGGCAGGCCCGGCCGGATTCGAACCCGCCAGCTCAGGTGTATGTGGCTGGCACCTTAGCCGCTTAAGCCACAAGTGCCAAGCCTGTATAAAGATTATTTTGATCTGAGGACATTTGAGATTCAACAGATACAGAAGGAAGCCTTCTCAGAAAGACAGAAAGAACACTAGAACCCTGATGGACAAATGTTACCACAAACTTCTTTTCTCTCCTCTCCTCTATTTCTTCTCTTTGTTTTGAGAGTCTCATCCTGTTGCCCAGGCTGGAGTGCAGTGACATCATCATAGCTCACTTCAAACTCAAACTCCTGGGCTCAAGCAACCCTCCTTCCTCAGCCTCCATAGTGATGTTAGATTCCCCAGGGACCTGAGTATTGCTGTACACGCAAAAGACAATCAGTACTCCAAGTGGTTACTGATATAATTCAGGTGATTCAATGGTAAAGAGAAGCTAGTAGAATTCCTATGCTTATAAAAATTAATAATAAAACATAAAAATAAGCTAAATTATTTGCCACAGGCTATTTATTGCAATTGTCGTCAGATCTGGATTTAACTTCCTGGTCTTAGATTCTAAAGCCACACCTCTCCCTCCAGATACTTGACATTGTTATGTAGCCAGTCACGTAGGAGCGCTGGAATATCATAGCTACAACTATGTCACGTGTAATATGTAGTAAGAACCTTGATGAATGTTCTAGAAACTATTTTAATATGCCACAAATTTTGTTTTCCTGACCTTTCATTAATGAATTGATTTTTAAAGCAGCATTTCACTTTAGATCCAGCAGGGGGAGCCAGGTCCATGTTGATTACATGAAAAACAACATTCCCCCCCACCCCCACCATCCAAAACATTGAAAAAAGAGCAAACAGGCTCGGCGCCTGTGGCTCAAGCGGCTAAGGCGCCAGCCACATACACCTAAGGTGGCGGATTCGAATCCCCAGCCCGGACCCGCCAAAACAACAATGATGGCTGCAACCAAAAAAAAAAAAATGGCCGGGTGTTGTGGTGGGCGCCTGTAGTCCCAGCTACTTGGAAGGCGGTGGCAGGAGACTGGCTTGCGCCCCGGTGTTGGTGGTTGCTGTGTGCGTGTGGCCATGGTACTCTACCCAGGGGGATTGCTTTTGGTTCCGTCTCAAAAAAAAAAAAAAAAAGAAAAAAGAGCAAACATAGCAAGGCCTGGTGGCTCATGCCTGCAATCCTAGCACTCTGGGAGGCCGAGGTGGATGAATTGCCCAGGCTCAGGAGTTCAAGACCAGCCTGAGCAAGAGTGAGACCCCATCTCTAAAAACAGCTGGGTGTTGTGGTGGGCTCCTGTAGTCCCAGCTACTCAGGAGGCTGAGGCAAGAGAATTGTTTAAGCCTAAGAGTTTGAGGTTGCTGTGAGCTGTGACACCACAGCACTCTACCCAGGGCAACAGCTTGAGACTGTGTGTCCAAATAAATAAATAAATAAATATCATTGTCTCTTTTGATTCTACAATGAGGTAGTTAATACTGTTATTTAGTTATAACATGTACCAAATCAATTTATCTTCACCAGGTGACTAGCAAATCTGCAATTTCAATGAGGGCAAGAATTCTTCACTTCATTCATCCTTTTTCCCTACTCCCAAACTTCACACAAATATATATGGGTGTTGTCAGAAAGCAGGGACAATTCAGTGATTGGGTATCTCAATCAATCTTATCCCTAGACAAGCCAGACTACAATGAGACTGGAGCTATAATTAGTAAGTAGCGTTGGTCACTCATTAGACAAGAGAGGTGTTTTGTGCTTTGGACAATGTTTATGCTTTGTCTGTGTACAGACATGATTATGGAGTCACCTTTGAAAGAGGTCTGGCGGTGTACCCAGAGATAAAACCAAAAGAGGTTCAGGCCAAGTTTAATGAAAGGGAACTGAGATACACCTGGGCAAAGGTGGCGGCGGCACCAAGAGTGGTTTGGGGCTTGTTTTTATAGTGGGCGTAGGGGAAGGGAGATTCCACAGGTTACTGGAATCTTGGGTTGGGTCTCAGGTCTTTCCGGTGGAACTCTTAGGGCAGAGCCAGATAGGGCTTTTGTTCTGAGAGGGGAAGTGGCAGAAGGGTTTTGGCACCTAACAACCTTGTTTTCATCTTAGTTTGTCATGGTCTCAGAGTGGCCTTATCTGCCATTGACATTTTGTGAAATAGTGTGTGTTCTATTGGAGAACATCAAGACCAGACCAGCTCACAGTGACACAAGATCCAGCAACCACATATACCAGGCCACTTCCTGGATATCAGAGGATGACTTTTTATTTCTCAATACCTATATATATGTATGTATGTATGTGTGCACGTTTGTGTATATGCATGCTTTTGTATCTCTATTAAAAATTATTTACCCTGGATTGAGTTGGAGGACATTATACTTAGTGAAGTATCACAAGAATGAAAAAGCAATACCAATACTAATATGAAACCAGTAGACAAATACTTGCTCACACAAAAGAAAAAAACAATTAAACTCAAGTTGGGGAGAGGGGGGAGAGGGGAGGAAGGAGGAGGGCTGGTGTGCTCTCACCCAGTAGGCACGATGCAGGGAAAGAGAGCACACCTCCTGGGTGAGGGGCACGACTACAACTTGGACTCTACCTAACAAACTCAAACAATGTAACCTAATCATCTGTACCCTCATATCAATCTAAAAAAATTTCTTTTTAAATTCCAACTCTAAAATTCAAATAAAAGCAAACCGATACTCGGAATGTTTCCCTTTAATTTGGAATGGCATATGTATTTATGGCTTGGGCATGGGCTATATTGTGTATTGTTGTGTGTTTATATATTTATGCAATAAATTCACGTGTTTAAAAAATTTTTTATACAGAGAAATGTCCTTTCTACTGCTGTCTTTCATCTGTCCAATTCCCACACTCTCTCAATAGGCAACTATTATTCTTAGTTTTTTAATATCTTCGCAGAGATATTATTCACACAGATAATACACAGGAATGTGAATATGTTCCCTTCTTGTTTTTCTTAAAGTTAAGGAGAACAAATAAATGCACAGTTTTGCATCTGATTTTCTATTAATACATCTAGAAGATCTTTCTGTATCAGTTCAAAAAGAGCTTCTGAGCTTCCTCTATCACATCTTAGTGTTTTCGATAAGATCAAGTGCATAGAGTTTCTTCCTTCTCAGGGTAGTTTTGTTTGAACTGTGATTTGTTTAAAGATGTACATTTTATCTGTTTTTAGTCTTTTGCTGACACAAACATTATTACAATGAATATCTTTGTACATATATCACTACACACATGGAGGGGCATACCCTTAGAATAAGTTCCAAAAAACAAATTGTTGTACCAGAAAAGAATTATTGGATCAAAAAGGCATGTATTTGTAATTTTGATAGAGATTGCCTAATTAACCTCCAGTGGAGTTATAGAAATTTTCAATTTTGGCTCGGCACCTGTGGCTCAAGTGGCTAAGGTGCCAGCCACATACACCTAAGGTGGCGGGTTCGAATCTAGCCTGGGCCCACCAAACAACAATGATGGGCCGCCAAAAAAAAATAGCCAGGCATTGTGGCGGGCACCTGTGGTCCCAGCTGCTTGGGAGGCGGAGGCAGGAGACTCGCTTGAGCCCAGGAGTTGGAGGTTGCTGTGAGCTATGCCACGGCACTCTACTCAGGGGGACAGCTTGAGGCTCTGTCTCAAAAAATAAATAAATAAATAAATTTTCAATTTTATCAGTGGAGTAAGCAAATGTCTGTTTCCCAACAGCCTCACCAACATTGTGTTATTAAACTTTCTGTTTTCTTCTAATCAAGTGGTAGAAGATAATATTTCAGGGATCTTAATTTGTATGTATATTATTATGTGCGAGGATGAGTTCCTTTTTTTCAAATCAATTTTGTGCTTTTATTTTATTATTATTATTATTTGAGACAGTCTCACTTTGTTGCCCTCAGTAGAGTGCTATAGCAGTCACAGCTCACAGCAACCTCAATCCCTCAGGCTTAAGTTATTCTCTTGCCTCAGCTTCCCAAGTAGCTGGGACTATGGTGCCTGCCACAACGCCTGGGCATTTTTTAGAGATGGGGTCTGGCTCTTGCTCAGGCTGGTCTCGAACTTGTGAGCTCAGGCAATCCACCCATCTCGGTCTACCAAGTGCTGGGATTATAGGCATGAGCCAGTGTGCTTGGCCCTGTGCATTTATTTATTTGTTTATTTATTTATTTATTTATTTATTTATTTATTCTGAGACAAAGTTTTGCTCCATAGCCCTGGGTAGAGTGCCATGGCGATATAGCTCACAGCAACCTCAAACCCTTGGGCTCAAACAATTCTCTTGCCTCAGTGTCTCATGCAGCTGAGACTACAGGTGCCAGCAACAATACTTGGCTAGTTTTTCTATTTTTAGTAGAGACAGGCTTAGGCTGGTCTCCAGCTGAGTTCAGGTGATCTATCTGCCTCAGCCTTCCATGCTAGAATTACTAGCATGAGTCATCTCACAAGATCCTCAACTTTGTTCTTTAAAGCAGCTACCCAGGGAATCTCCTGCCCTGGAATTATTCCAGTCTGCCCATGGTTTTTTTGAGAGAGAGAGTCTCACTCTGTCACCCTTGGTAGAGTACTGTGAGCATCCTAGCTCACAGCAACCTCAAACTCTTGGGCTCAAGCAATGCTCTTTTCTCAGCCTCTCAAGTAGCTGGGACTATAGGTGCCCCCCACAATGCCTGTTTTGTTTTTTTTGTTTTTTTTGAGAGACAGGGTCTCTCTCTTGCTCAGGCTGGTCTTGAACATATGAGCTCAGGGAAATGCACCCACCTTGGCCTCCCAGAGTGCTAGGATTACAGGCATGACCCATGGCGCCTGGCCTGCCTAAGGTTTTTTTTAAATTTTATTTTTTATTGACAAATAATAATTGTACATACTTGGAGGTACATGGTGTTGTTTTGATACATAGAGTAGTAAGATCTAACTCAGGCAAGTTTACTTAGAAAGATTCCAACAGTACAGCTAACTTTCTGTCTTTTCATTGAATTTTTTCAGTTCATACATATGTCAGGAGACTACCCTTTGCTTTCTAGAAATAAGCAGTTTTTTCCCTTATATTTAAAATTTTTTAAACCTGATGCACCCTTATTTGATTAATTTAGGATTTTTAATTTTGTATCCCTGAGTCCATATGCTTTTTTCTTTCTTGTTGAAAATAAAAACCAAGAAAATATTTGACAGAATCTTGAATGAAAAAAAAAAAAGAATCAATGAAAAATAGCCACTCCAAGTTTTTACTTCCACTCCCACACAAGTGTGATACTCTTGGACATTTTTCTTTCTCTCTCTCTCATATGTGTCAGTATTTGCCCACATGCATAATATTATTTATATGGTTGAAATAATGGTATTCACTTTCATAGTCTGTTCTTTCCTTTTCTTTCCAACAGAGAACAATGTCTTGCTCTGTGCTCCCAAGCTAGAGCACAGTGGTGTGATCATAGCTCACTGCAGGCTTGAACTCATGGATTCAAGCAATCCTCCTGCCTCACTTGGATTTTTTTTTCTTTTTTAGAGTCAGAGTCTCACTTTGTTGCCCTTGGTAGAGAGTGCTGTGACATCATAGCTCACAGCAACCTCCAGCTCTTGGGCTTAGGCGATTCTCTTGCCTCAGCCTCCCAAGTAGCTGGGATATAGGTGCCCCCCACAACGCCCAGCTATTTTTTGGTTGCAGTTTGGCTGGAGCCAGGTTCAAATCCACCACACTCGGTATATGGGGCCAGAGCCCCACTTACTGAGCCACCCTGTTATTTTATTTTTGTAAAGACAGGGTCTCACTATGTTGTCCAGGCTGGCCTGAAACTCCTGCTCTCAGTGATCGTCCTGCTTCAGCTTCTTAAGTGCTAGGTTTATAGGCATGAAAGCCATAGTGCTCAGCCAGTCTGCTCTTCCTATGTAACTTTAGATCATGCCCCTTCCTTCTGTTAAAGTGTAATTTTCAAAGATTTAAAAGCTTGACTCCATAGAAATGTAGCTTGACTCCATGGTAGGCAGCCTCTACGATGGTCCCAATGATTTCTGACTCTTACCATTCTTGTTCTTATGTGAATCTCTTTCCCTTGAGCATGGGCTGCATTTATTGACTGGTTTCTAAGTGTCTAAGAGGAAAAACTTTTCCTCTACCCTCTTAGATTCCATACTTGGGTATAGAAAATTAAATTGACAAAAGGGAGATTAATAGGAAAAAAGACAACTTTTTATTCATATATATCCATGAAAGCACACAGACAGATGCAATCCCAAAGGGAGCTTTGGTACTGAAAGCTTATACACCATCTTAATAGAGAGAAAAAAGATGGAGAAAGGGATCTGTGGGCAAACAAATAACTTTTAGAAAAGATACATGAGCCCTTAACAGAAAAATGATAGTTTTGTGATAATCGTATTTAGGACATCTCTTATCCTGGTGCCCACTTCTTGCCTCCAGTGATAAAGGTCAATCTTCTCTGGTTTCAAAACTCCTCGGGAGAGAATTTATGACAGTTTGGTTTGCGGGGGAGGCTCTGCTTTTAGGCAGATAAAGCCTCTTCTTTTATCTGTGGATTCTCAAATTTCTTCAGGTCAAAGTAATTTATATGCCACATAATGTATTCCAGACCCCTTTGTAAAAATAGGACGTGGCAGAATGATTATGCCACTCTGGCTTTTGTCTGGCACATTCTCTGTCTCTTTCTTTCTTGGATGGCTCACTTCTGAGAGAGGCCAGCTACAATGTTACGCCGCAGTCCCATGGAGAGGCCACATGAGTGAGTTTATGGCAGATCTGGGCCTGCCAACAGGCATGGAGTGAGCTTGGAAGCAGATCCGTCCTCAGAGGAGCCTTGAGATGACTGCTGCCTCATGAGCCATCCTGACCCAGAACCACCCAGCTAAGCTATCTGCACTTTCCCTGGCTCATAGATATACCACGATGTAATAAATGTCTCTTGTTATAGCCATTAAGTTTCGGTGTTATTTGCTATGAAGTAATAGATAACTAATATAGGTGCTAAGGATCGTGTTCAACTCATTAATTAATAAGAGAATCAGTAAGATTTTAAGAGCAATTCAAGTGAGAATTTGAAGAACAAATAGAGGAGCAATTAGGAACATCGAAATGAATTTGCTAAGAGATGCAAATGTGACTGATAGAGGGCAATAAAATGTAATGTTTTTGGTCACTTTTTACAGAGTGGAAATTAATTATATTTCTATCAGACAAAATTTACGTGCATTTCTATGGACAAGAATCATTTGCATCATCCTCAGTTTTCTACAACTTAATACTTGAAGTAAAATAGCCCAGTTAGAAGAAAGATAATCCAGGGTGCACATCCTTGTAGAATCAAATTCTCCCCTGATGGTCTGCTAGATGATGCCCAGCACTACACGGAAAGGACACCAGTAATCTCTTTGGTCCATTTTCAAAACTTGGCCGATTTTTCTAGACCCCTCCTAATGTAAAGGCTTTACAATTACCATATTCAATAGCTGTGTGCTACTGAAGTAGCCTAATTCTAAATATAGTAAAACCTCTGTAAGTTGACCACCCAAGGGACTGTAACAAACTGGTCAACCTAAGGAACTAGGCCTCCTGTCCTGATCCATACATGTGGAGCATATCCAGTCTATGAAAATGAAATCAACTTAAGGATGCAGTCAATATAGGGAGGTAGTCAACTATGAAGGTTCTACTGTATTTTTGTATCATTAAATGTTAGGTTGTTTCCAGGTATTTTAGTTTGTTTACTATGTTAGAAAGCATTCTGGTGTTATTTTATGTAGATAATTGTACTTTAGTGTTGCAAATGATGGTTATACTAATTTTTCCTTAAGATATATCCGGCTCGGCACCTGTGGCTCAAGTGGCTAAGGCGCCAGCCACATATACCTAAGGTGGCGGGTTCGAATCCAGCCTGGGCCCACCAAACAACAATGACGGCTGCAACAACAACAACAAAAAAATAGCCGGGCATTGTGGCGGGCGCCTGTAGTCCCAGCTACTTGGGAGGCGGAGGCAGGAGACTCGCTTGAGCCCAGGAGTTGGAGGTTGCTGTGAGCTGTGATGCCACGGCACTCTACCTAGGGGATAGCTTGAGGCTCTGTCTCAAAAAAAAAAAAAAAAGAAAAGAAAAGAAAGCTATATCCACATGGTGGATCAAAGCCTAAAAGCAGCATACCCTTCAGTGTCCTCCATAGACTAGTTACCACTCCGTCTCCCCTGCCTGATTTCCATCTGGGTTCCATCCTGGTTTCCATTCATACCCTAGGTCCCAGAAGATTATTTCTCCTGCCTTTCTTCTTCTTCTTCTTCTTCTTTTATTAAGATAACAGTCTCACTATGTGGCCCTGGGTAGAGTGCTGTGGTGTCACAGCTCACAGCAACCTCAAACTCTTGGGCTCAAGTGATTCTCTTGCCTCAGCCTCCTGAGTAGCTGGGACTACAGGTGCCCACCACAATTCCTGGCTACTTTTTTTCTTTTTTTGTTTACCAGGACTGGGCCGGATTTGAGCCCACCAGCCCCAGTGCATGTGGCCGGCGCCCTGACCACTGAGCTGCGGGCACCTGGCCCTGCCTTTCTTCTTCTAATTGTCCTGTGACCTCTGCCTATAATGTTCTTTCTTTTCTTACCTAGACTGAAGTTTCACTGATGCTTTCAAGGGGTTCACAAACCTCTTGTTACAGAAGGCAGAAGTTTATGTATGCATATATGTGGTTTCTCTAGGGGAGAAAATCCAGAGATTTAATCAGCTTCTCAAAGGGAGCTTATGGGATTTTGAAGCTCCAGGTCCAAAAAGTTTTTTCTTACCCCTTCAAGCCTTACTAATCTTTTCCTCTCTGGGAAATACATGTATTTTACCAATTTAGTTTTGTACCAATATATCTTTTTTTTTTAATATTACTTTTATTGATTTGGGGGGAGGGGAGTAGAGACAGAGTCTCACTTTATTGCCCTGGGTAGAGTGCCATGGCATCACACTGCTCACAACAACCTCCAACTCCTGGGCCTAAGCGATTCTCTTGCCTCCGTCTACTGAGTAGCTGGGACTACAGGCGCTCACCACGACACCTGGCCACTTTTTGTTGCGGTTTGGCCGGGGCTGGGTTTGAACCCACCACCCTCAGTATATGGGGCCGGTGCCCTATCCCCTGAGCCACAGGCGCCACCCTGTACCAATATATCTTAATGGCTTCATGGGTGTTACTTTGTTTCTCCAAGTTTTTTTTGTTTTGTTTTGTTTTTACAGTTTTTGGCTGGGGCTGGATTATGAACCAGTCACCTCCTGCATATGGGGCCGGTGCCCTACTCCTTTGAGCCACAGGTGCCACCCTGTTTCTCCAAGTTTTAAAACAATTTTTTTTTTTTTTTGGAGATGGAGTCTCTGTCTGTCACCTGGGCTACAGTGCCATGGCCTCAGGTTAGTATATGGCAACCTCAAACTTCTGGGCTTAAGGGATCCTCCTGCCTCAGCCTCCCATGTAGCTGGGACTACAGGAGTGTGTGTCACAGTGCCTGGTTAACTTTTCTCTTTTTAGGCTTGGCGCCTGTGGCTCAAGTGGCTAAGGTGCCAGCCACATACACCTAAGGTGGCGGGTTCAAATCCAGCCCAGGCCCACCAAACAAAAATGATGGCTGCAACCAAAAAAAAAAAAAATAGCCAGGCATGTGGCGGGCACCTGTAGTCCCAGCTACTTGGGAGGTGGAGGCAGGAGACTCCCTTGAGCCCAGGAGTTGGAGGTTGCTGTGAGCCGTGATACCATGACATTCTACCCAGGGCGACAGCTTGAGTCTCTGTCTCAAAAACAAAAACAAAAACAAAAAACTTTTCTCTTTTTAGTAGAGACAGGGTGTAGTTCTTGTTCAGACTATTTCAAACTCCTAGGCTCAAGGGATCCTCCTAGCTTGGCCTCCCAGAGTGCTGGGATTATAGCCATGAGCCACTGTGCCCAGTCCAAGAACAAATATTTTTAAATGGTGAGCAGAAATTAGAGACAACATAGAGAAAGCACTTAGAATCTGCTTGATATATTTGGAACACAAAAAATGGTAAATGTTATTATTAATTATTCAAATGCTTATCAGGTAGAGGCCGACTAACGTTTGAAACCTGGCTTTAGCATTTCCTAGCTGTGTGATCGTGGGTGAGTGGCTTAGATTCTCCATGTCTCATTTCCCTCATCTATAAAATAGGGATAATATAAATACCTAATTCATAGAACTCCTGTGATAATTAAATGAGCATTCTGAATGGCAGAACATTCAATTCATAGAACTCCTGTGATAATTAAAAGAGCATTCTGAATGGCAGAACATATATAGTAAATGCTTAAGAAATGGTAGCTGTTCTTTCAGATCAAAGCACTTTCACCCTATATTTTCTTTCTTTCTTTTTTTTTTTTTGAGACAGAGTCTTACTATGTCACCCTCAGTAGTGTGCCATGGAGTCACAGTTCACAGTAATCTCAAAGTCTTGGGCTTAAGTGACGCTCTTGCCTCAGCCTCCCAAGTAGCTAGGACTACAGGTGCCTGCCATGATGCCCAACTATTTTTTTTTTTTTTTTGGTTGCAATTGTCATTATTGTTTTAGCAGGCCTGGGCCAGGCTTGAACCTTCCACCTTTGGTGTATGTGGCTGGAGCCCTACTCACTGAGCTACAGACACTGAGCCTCACCTATATTTTCTAACACAAAGACCCACTAGTCATTTTTTAATTCTTTTAATCGGAAATTTTCAAACATAGAGAAAAGTAGAGAGAATAGTATAACAAATCCTTGTGTACTCACCACCCAACTTCAACAATTATCAATACATGGTCTTGTTCCAACTAGTAACATATAACCTCCCACTTTTCCCCTAAACTTGGATTATTTCAAGCAAATTTTGGCCAGCATATCGTTTTCTTTAGTACTTCTCTTTTTAAACAATAAAAACTCTTTAAGAATTTATTATTATTTTTTTTCTTTTTTCTGAGACAGAGCCTCAAGCCGTCCCCCTGGGTAGAGTGCCGTGGCATTACAGCTCACAGCAACCTCCAACTCCCGGGC
>CAUYTI010133587.1:0-7500 GCA_963575145.1 Galago senegalensis
CACATGGTCAATATGTCTCCCAAATTGCCCAGATTCACTCCCAGGTGGCTATCTTTTTTTTTTCTTTTTTTGAGACAGAGTCTTATCCTGTCACCCTCGGTAGAGTGCTATAGCATCACAGCTCACGGCAACCTCCAACTCTTGGGCTTAAGCGATTCTCTTGCCTCAGCCTCCCAAGTAGCTGGGACTACAGGTACCTGTCACAATGCCAGGGCCAAGTTCAAACCTTCCAGTCTCAGTGTATGTGGCCAGCACCCCACCAACCGAGCTATGGGTGTTGCCCCAGGTGGCTATTTGTGAGAATGCCACAAATGCATGTCTCATTAGGTAAGCACACCCAGAAGGCAGGAGCAAGGATGAGGACTAAATCTCAGAGAAAAGACATTTGTCTTTGGATAGGGTCACTTTTAGTGGGCCTATACATGAATGGGATGGGGAGAGGTCACAGCTGGTGACAAGGCTGTGATGCTTTTTCCAAGAAAAAATATGAAGCTTTTCCAAGAAAGTATGAATAAGGGGAAGAGCAAAGGCCCAAGGATGAAGCTTTTTTTTTTTTTTGAGACAGAGTCTCACTATGCCGTCCTTGGTAATTTAGAAAAGAGCCCACTAAAGCATTGATAGGATATGGATTACACAGTACCATGCAATGGCAGACGTCTTTCAGGTTCTCTGCGTAGTCATGACATCCTGAACTGCCCTTTTCTGTCCTTGTCTCCTCCCCTGGCCACAGGGTGGGGCCCTAGGACAGCCATCTCTGCACATGACCCCACACAGAAAAGTTCCGTTTGCAGCACTAGGGATGGACTACTGACCCAGCTGTAGACAATCAGGATCCCAGACCCGGGAATTTGGAATTGGTTCTGAGAGACAGAGAGGAGAAAGGGGCAGGACAGGGCTATCTCTCTGTGTGAGACTTGATGCCCCTTGGCATCAGACTAACATAGAAGGCCAGGATACCAAGATGGAATGAACTAATCTGAAACTGGCTACATGCATGCCTTTGTATTCCAGACACCCACTGACATTGTGTGTGTGTGTGTGTGTTTTCTTTTTTGCCTTTAGACAAGAACCTAGGATTTAGGAATGAAAAGGAGAACCCAGGATAATGGACCACTGTGGTGTGTGGTGTTGATTGTGGTGGAGATTATATATGGGGACAAGGTATATATGAGAACTCATTGTACTTTCTGCTCAAATCTGCTGAAATCTCCAAAAAAATAAAGTTTATTAGTTCAACACACATATACACGCACGCACACACACATACAGCCCCAGGATTTAGGTTGGGCTAATTTTATCATAACCTCCTGACCGCTGTTGTTCTGGAGTAGGAACTAGACTGAACGGGTCCCAGAAACCCTTGACCACACTGCTCTGGCTGTCAGTCTAAGGATTCCAAGTGGGTGCTAATGCTAGCCAGAGAGGATGACACACCAGGTGTTTAGACCACACGATGCAGAGCCACAAGATGGACCTTGAATTGGAAAAGTCAAAGTACGCTTGGGTCAGGATGGCTCACAGACCCAGGGCGTCCTAGCAGTGGAACAGTAAGGAGGCCAGTAAGATACCCCAGGGCCCAGGGCAAGGGCAGAGAACAGAAGGAAGCAGAGCTACTCCAGGGGCAAGCAGGGTGAACCCCAAAGTCTGGGTCAGGCCCTTCCTTTGCTGGCTATACCGACTCCTAGGGATCTAGTCCTGGTAGACAACTGACCAGTTAAGGGACCTTGGATAAATCATAAGACCTCTTTAGGCCATGGTTTCCTATTTTACTTTTTTAAAAGAGAGCTAGGGCTCGGCGCCTGTGGCTCAAGTGGCTAAGGCGCTAGCTACATACACCTAAGGTGGCGGGTTCAAATCCAGCCCAGGCCCGCCAAACAACAATGATGGCTGCAACCAAAAAATAGCCAGGCATTGTGGTGGGTGCCTATGGTCCCAGCTGCTTGGGAGGCAGAGGCAGGAGACTCGCTTGAGCCCAGGAGTTGGAGGTTGCTGTGAGCTGTGATGCCACAGCACTCTACCCAGGGGGACAGCTTGAGACTCTATCTCAAAAAAAAAAAAAAAAGAGAGAGAGAGCTAGGCTTAAACATGTCTGCTTTTAATCTCTAAAATTTTCTTATACCAATAGAGAACACTTAGAAAAAAATAAGATAGGGCAGCGCCTCAGTGAGTAGGACATCAGCCCCATATACCAAGGGTGGAGGGTTCAAACACAGCCCCAGCCAAACGGCAACCAAAAAATAGCCAGGTGTTATGGCAGGCACCTATAGTCCCAGCTACTCAGGAGGCTGAGGCAAGAGAATCGCCTGAACTCAAGAGCTAGAGGTTGCTGTGAGCTGTGATGCCATAGCACTCTACCGAGGGTAACAAAGTAAGACTCTGTCTCTTAAAAGAAAAAAAAAAAAAGATAGAACCACAAAAGCAAACCAAGAAAATATATACTTATATAATTTTTGAGATAGAGTCTTATTTTATTGTCCAGGCTAGAGGGTCGTGGTGTCAGCTTAGCTCACAGCAACCTCAAACTTCTGGGACTATAGGTGCCTACCACAATGCCCAGCTAATTTTTTTTTTTTTTTTTGAGACAGAGTCTCAAGCTGTCACCCTGGGTAAAGTACCGTGAAGTCAGAGCTCACAGCAACTTCAAACTCTTGAGCTTAAGCAATTCTCTTGCTTCAGCCTCCCAAGTAGCTGGGACTATAGGTGCCCGGCTATTTTTTGGTTGTAGTTGTCATTGTTGTTTGGCAGGCCCAGGCTGGATTTGAACCTGCCAGCTCTGGTGTATGTGGCTGGTGCCCTAGCTGCTGAACTATAGGTGCTAAGCCTAATTTTTCTATTTTTAGTAAAAAGGGCTTCAGCCTCCCAGAGTGCTAGGATTACAGGCGTGACCATCATGCCCAGCCAAGAATATTTGTTATTTAAACTCCCCAGAAGACTGGTTGGCTCCCTCCTCACACCACTGAGCCTCTTTTTCTCCTCCAAGTAACTTGATGCAGAGACAGCTTCTTCTTGCCAAAGACAGAAACGCTGTAACCAGGTAACACTGTGCCTGTCTACTGCAGTTAGCGTCTCTGAGTAGATTCTGACCTATATCTCATTTATTCTCACATCTCAAGGGGCGGAAAGTGGAAGAAGGTGACATTAATATCAATATATGCCACTTGCAAAATTAAGGGGGTGTTCCTCTGTATTTTGCAAAGTGACTTGCCTGTTTTAGCTACAAAGCAACAAATAAGGCCAAATGTAAATGATACGTGTGTACTTCACTTTATAGAACAGATGTGTGCCCGGGGAGAACAAAAAAAAAAAAAATGCATTGAATTTTTGTAACTGTAATACTAGTCGCTCATTATGATTTCAGAAAGGTTTTATTTGCACTTTCGATTTACTTTCAATGGTTAGCAGATTCTGATACTTTCTTTCTTTCTTTATTTTGAGACAGAGTCTCCTTTTGTCACTCTTGGTAGACTGCCCTGGCATCTTAGCTCACAGCAACCTCAGAGTCTTGGGTGTAAGTGATTCTCTTGTCTCAGCTTCCCAAGAAGCTGGGATTAAAGGTGCCTGCCACAATACCCATCTATTTTTTTAGAGACAGGGTCTCACTCTGGCTCAGGCTGGTCATGAGCTCAGGCAATCTACCCCTGCCTTGCCCTCCCAGGTCCCAGAGTGCTAGGATTACAGGCATGAGCCACCGTGTCTGGGCCCTGATACTTTAGTTTTACTTTACTCTAGATCAGGGATCCTCAAACGTTTTAAACAGGGGGCCAGTTCACTGTCCCTCAGACTGTTGGAGGGCCGGACTGCGGGCCCCGGGACAAGTCGGCTGCTAAACAGGACAGGCAGCCTCAGCAAAAACACCTGGCAGGCCGGATAAATGTCCTAGGCAGCTGCATGTGGCCCACAGCCATAGTTTGAGGATGCCTGCTCTAGATGCAGATAATATTCATCACTGCCATTTAGAGGGGAGTTGCATCTTCCTTGGATATTAGTTTCTGAAGTCATTAGGCAGGGAAAATCAGTGCCAAAATTACCTTTGAAAAAGTATCTTAGGCTTGGTGTCCATAGCACAGTGGTTACAGCACCACCCACATACACCGAGGCAGATGGGTTCAAACCCAGCCTGGGCCAACTAAAACAACAATGACAACTACAACAAAAAATAGCTGGGCAGGCCCCTCTAAGCCCAGCTACTTGGGAGGCTGAGGCAAGAGAATCACTTCAGCCCAAGAGTCAGAGGTTGCTGTGAGCTGTGACATCACAGTACTCTACTGAGGGTGACATAAAAAAAAAAAAAAAGAAAAGAAAAGAAAAAGAAGTATCTTAAACCACCCACAAAGTACAGTCTACAACACATAGCCTTTTTTTTTTCTTTTGAGACAGAGCCTCAAGCGGGTAGAGTGCCATGGCTTCACTGCTCACAGCAACCTCCAACTCCTGGGCTCAGGTGAGTCTCCTGCCTCAGCCTCCCAAGTAGCTGGGACCACAGGCACCAGCCACAATGCCCGGCTATTTTTTGGTTGCAGCCATCATTGTTGTTTGGCAGGCCCAGGTTGGATTTGAACCCGCCTCCTTAGGTGTATGTGGCTGGTGCCTTAGCCACTTGAGCTACAGACGCTGAGCCGACACATAGCTTTTTATATCCACTCCTCTTGACTAATACGCATGTGTAATATATGTTGCACATGGAAATGTATAGCACATGATAAAAATACATATGCAAAATATAATTTTATGTCATTTCTAATTAAACTATTCATGTTCTAATTACTCCCTGTATTTATCTTCTTCAGGTGGGAGGCAGCCAGAACCTGGCACTGAGGGTGGCACCCATAGCTCAGTGGGTAGGGCACCAGCCATATACACTGAGGGTGGCGGGTTTGAACCTGGCCCAGGCCAGCTAAAACAACAATGACAACTCCAACAACAACAACAACAACAACAAAAAATAGCTAGGAGTTGTGGCGGGTGTCTGTAGTCCCAACTACTCAGGAGGCTAAGGCAAGAGAATTCTTTAAACCCAATAGTTTGAGGTTGCTGTGAGCTGTGACAGCACAGCACTCTACCCAGGGTAACAGCTTGAGACTCTGTCTCTGAAAAAAAAAAAAAAAGAACCTGTCACTGAGTTCAGAAAAGTGAAATGCTTGGGGGCCAGGCACAGTGGCTTACGCCTGTAATCTAGCATTCTGGGAGGCTAAGGCAGGAGGATTGTTTGAGGCCAGGAGTTCAAGACCATCCTGAGCAAGAACAGGTAAGACTCTATCTCTAATAAAAATATATATATATAGAAATGACTAACCAGGCGTCATGGTAGGCACCTGTAGTCCCAGATAATCAGGAGTGTAAATGGGAGGACTGCTTGAACCCAGGAGTTTGAGGTTGTTGGGAGCTAGGCTGACACCATGGTACTCTAGCCTAGGCAGCAAAGTGAGACTATGTCCCTGCTCCCCCACAAAGCAAAATGTTTGCAGCTTCACTGTATAGGACACCTACTGTGTGGCCAGCTTTTACGTACAGGTACCATCTCCTGAATCCTCACAATCACTCCTTTACTACTGGGCTCAGCAAATTTTTTGCCTTTTTTTTTTTTTTTTTGAGACAGAGTCTCACTTTGTTACCCTTGGTAGAGTACTGTAGCATCACAGCTCACAGCAACCTCCAACTCTTGGGCTCAAGCGATTCTCTTGCCTCAGCCTCCCAAGTAGCTGGGACTATAGGCATCCGCCACAATGCTCAGCTATTTTTTTTAGAGACAGGGTTCTTGCTCTTGCTCAGGTTGTCTCAAACTCACAGGTGATAGGATTACAGGCATGAGCCACCATGCCCAATCAGCAAATTTTTTTTCTCTAAGAGGGCAGATGATAAATACTTTTCTTTATTGTAAGCCATAAGGTCATGGCTTACAAGGTCTGTGGTATAACCACTCAACTCCACCCATGTAGCAACCATAAATATGTAAACAGTGGGTGTGGCTGTGTTTCAATAAGACTTTATTTTGGGCAGCGCCTCTGGTTCAGTGATTAGGGCACTAACACCATATACTGAGGGTGGTGGTGTTCAAACCCAGCCCCAGCCAAACTGCAACAAAAAAATAGCTGGGCATTGTAGCGGGTGGCTGTAGTCCCTAGCTACTCAGGAGGCTGAGGTGAGAGAATCACCTAAGCCCAAGAGCTAGAGGTTGCTGTGAGTTGTCACACCACAGCACTCTACCGAGAATGACAAAATGAGAACTCTGTCTCAGAAAAATAAAATAAAATAAAATAAGACTTCATTTTTATTTATTTTTTATTGTTGGGGATTCATTGAGGGTAAAGAAAGCAGGTTACACTGACTGCATTTGTTAGGTAAAGTCCCTCTTGTAACTGTGTCTTGTGTTTTTATTTTTATTTATTTTTTATTCATTTATTATTTTTTATTGTTGGGGATTTACTGAGGGTACAAGAAACCAGGTTACACTGATTGCATTTGTTAGGTAAAGTCCCACTTACAATTGTGTCTTGAATAACACTTTGTTTTTTTAAAAAGGCTCTGACCAGGCTGGGTGGCTCAAATCTGTAATCCTTGCAGTCTGGGAGACTGAGGCAATGGATTGCTTGGCTCAGGACTTCATGACCACCCTGCATTATAGTGAAACCCTGTCTCTACTAAAAACAGATAAAAATAACTGGTGGCCGGGCTCACACCTGTGAGACTCTGTCTCAAAAACAGAAAGAAAGAAAAAGCAAACAGCTAGGCATGGTGGCACATGCCTGTAGTCTTAACTGCTCCGGAAGCTGAGACAATAGGATCACTTGCCTTTGAGGTTGCCTTAAGCTACAATGATATCACAGTACTTTACCCAGGGCGACAGGGTAAGAAGGCGTCTCAGAAAAAAAGAGCATGCTATGGAAAGAATCTGAGTTAGGGTATTCTTTCTGTGATGCAGTTTGGTTTCTTTTGAGACTTTGAGACAGAATCTCACTATGTTGCCCTTGGTAGGGTGCCACGGCATTACAGCAACCTCCAACTCTGGGGCTTAAGCAATTCTCTTGCCTCAGCTTCCAAGTAACTGGGACTACAGGCGCCCACCACAACGCCTGGCTATTTTTTTGTTGTAGTTGTCATTGTTGTTTGGCATGTCTGGGCTAGGTTCGAATAGGCCAGCCCTAGATTATGTGGCTGGCACCTTAGCCACTGAGCTACGGGCACTGAGCCTGGGATGCAGTTCTTTAATGTGTTTTGGACTCCCAGAGCAATTAACAAAGGGATTAGAGGAAAATAATTCCCCAATGAAGGTAGAACTCCCCCTTCTAGCCACATGGTTCACTAAAAAGATCTAGAATATGGCAAGGGGCATATTAGACACTCACCCTCATCTACTCACGTAAAATGCTTAGCCTTGGCAGGAAGGGCTAGTTCTCAGAGAATAAAGGTTACTCAATAGAAATCTTGGAGGTAAGGAAAGCCTGTATAGGGGACTTTCCATCGCAGAAGAAGTCTTATTTTGTTGTTGTTGCAGTTTGACCA
>CAUYTI010133587.1:12500-18843 GCA_963575145.1 Galago senegalensis
TCCTTTGCATTTTCTGTGTAACTGGACTTCTGGGGCCTAGTTTACTACCAAATTACCTGAGATAAACAAGTCATGCTAAGATTCTCTTTTCCTTTCCAAACCCAAATAGTATCTGGCAGCTAGAAATGGTTATTTATAACCTGCACACTGTTATGTGCATTTGCTTGGTTTAGAAATGCTTAGCCATGCGTTCTTGGCTGTCCTCATACTACATAATTAGATAAGAGCCTGGGGAGAGTGCTGTACAGTGGCTGAGAGGTGAAGCTCTGGGTCAGCCTGTCTGGCTCAGCCACTCTTACCTGATTGGGTGTTCTGTTAGTCTCAAGTCCATTTTAAGACTACTGTAAGGATTGGCTCAGCGCCTGTAGCACAGTGGTTACAGCACCAGCCATGTACACCAAGGGCCAGCTAAACGACAACTGCAACAACAACAACAACAAAATAGCTGGGTGCTGTGGCAGGCGCCTGTAGTCCTAGGTACTTAGGAGGCTAAGGCAAGAGAATTGCTTGAGCCCAGGAGTTTGAGGTTGCTGTGAGCTGTGATGCCATAGTGCTCTACTGAGAGCCACATAGTGTCTCAAAAAAAAAAAAAAAGACTACTGGGGCAGCACCTGTGGCTCAAAGGAGCAAGGCGCCGGCCCCATATGCCGGAGGTGGTAGGTTCAAACCTAGCCCTGGCCAAAAACTGCAAAAAAAAAAAAAAAAAAAAGACTACTGTCAGGGTTAAGACAGTACACATAAAACACTTAGAACAGGAGCTGCATATAGTAGGTACTTAGCAGTTATTAGCCTCCCTCCCCCATAAACTGCTGACTTTTCATAGATCTCAACAGTCCACAAATATTGAACTGAGTCTGTCTATTTCTCTCTAAGCCCTGTCATCTCTCTGGACTTTTTCTTTTTTCCCCTGGACTCTTTCTTTCTTTAAGAGACAGGGTCTCATTCTGTCATCCAGGCTGGAGTGCAGTGGCTCAAACATAACTTGCTGCAGCCTCAAATTCTGGGCTCAAATGATCCTTCTGCCTCAGTCTCCTGAGTAGCTGAGACTACAGGTGCCCACCACCATGCCTAAGCCTGGCCAATTAAAAAAAAAAATTATTTGTACAGACTGGGCTCACTGTGTTGCCCAGGATGGTCTGGAACTCCTATGCTCCAGCTGTCCTCCCGCCTCAGATCCCTAGAGTGCTGGGAGTACAGTCATGAGCCACAGTACTGAGCCTCCCCTGGTCTTTTTTTATTTTATTTTATCATTATTATTTTTTTATTTTTTGAGACAGAGTCTCACTATGTCACCCTCAGTAGAGTGCTGTGGCATCATAGCTCACAGCAAAGCTTAACCGATTCTTTACCTCAGCCTCCCAAATAGCTGGGACTACAGGTGCCTGCCACAATGCCCAGCTATGTTTTTGTTGCAGTTGTCATTGTTTAGCAGGCCCAGGACGGGTTCAAACATGCCTGCTTTAATGTATGTAGCCAGTGGCCTAACTGCTGAGTAACGGGCACCGAGCCTATTTTATTTATTTATTTAGTGGCTGGGACTACAGGCACCCATCACTATGCTTGGCTATTTTTTTAGAAATAGGTTCTCACACTTGCTTAGGTTGGTCTCAAACCTGTGAGCTCAGGCAATCCACCTGCCTTGGCCTTCCAGAGTGCTAGGATTACAGGTTGGAGCCAGGGAACCCAGTCCCCCTGGTCTTTTTGTTTGTTTGTTTGTTTGAGTCAGTCTCAAGCTGTTACTTGAGACTGTTATCCTGGGTAGAGTACTCTGTGATGTCATAGCTCACAGCAACCTCCAACTCAGGCTCAATTGATCCTCTTGCCTCAGTTTTTCTATTTTTAGTAGAGACAGGGTCTCAATTTTTGCAAGCTGGTCTAGAACTCCTTAGCTCAAGCTATCCACCCAACTTGGCCTCCCAGAGTGCTAGGATTAACAAGTGTGCCTGGCTCCCCCTGGTCTTTTTTGTTTTTGAGACAGAGCCTCAAGTTGTCACCTTGGGTAGAGTGCTGTAGCATCACAGTTCACAGCAACCTCCAACTCCTGGGCTAAAGTGATTCCCTTGCCTCAGCTTCCCAAGTAGCTGGGATTACAGGTGCCCACCACAATGCCTGGCTATTTTTTGGTTGCAGTTGTCATTGTTTGGGAGGCCCAGGATGGATTCAAATCTGCCAGCTCTAGAGTACGTGGCTGGCGCCTTAGCTGCGTGAGCTACAGGCACCAAGCCGCCCCCTAGTCTTTTTTAATAGCTTCCTGGGATGTTTCCCTGCCTCCAGTCTTGCCTGAGTTTTTTCACGGCAGCCATATCAAAGGAGACCCTACTGACTTGTCTGCTTGACCCTCTACCTCTGCATGTAGAAGAGAATCCAAACTCCTTGCCCTGGCTCACCAGGCTCTGTGTGGCCTGGCCCATGTGATATCTCAGACTTTCTTTCGCCCCTTCCTCCAGCTCATATTCCCCTTGCCCCACCTCCTTCTTCTGTTCCTTAGACCCCAGATTCCTTCCAACCTCAGGGCCTTGGCCTTCTCCTTCCCCTCTTTCTGAACACTCATCCCCTCGGTCTGATGTGGCCCCTTCTTTTATTATTATTTTTTCTTAATCCCCAGTGTTATAGTAAAAAAAAAACAAAAAAACAAAAAACAATTTTTTTTTTTGTAGAGATGGAGGGGGTGTCTCACAATGTTGCCCAGGTTGGTCTTTGAATTCTTAGTCTCAAGAGATCCTCCTACCTCAGCCTCCCAAAGCACTGGGATTTTTTTTTTTGAGACAGAGTCTCACTATATTGCCTGGGGTAGAGTGCCATGGCATCATAGCTCACAGCAACCTCAAACTCTTGGGCTCAAGTGATTCTCTTGCCTCAGCCTCCCAAGAAGCTGGAACTACAGGCGTTCACCACAGCACCCAGCTATTTTTTGGTTGTAGTTATCATTGTTTGGCAAGCCTGGCTGGATTCAGACCTACAAGCTCCAGTGTGTGTGGCTGTCACCCTAGCCACTGAGCTACAGGCACCAAGCCAAAGCACCGGGATTTATAGGCATGAACTACAGTGCCAGACCAAGGGTTCCTTCTTATCAATCAGATCTCAGCTTAAAGAGACCCACCTCCCCAGAATAAACTAGCCCCCAGTCTTCCCTACTTATCTTTTTCTTATTTATGTGTTTGCAGTCTGTCTCCCTACTAAATATCAGTCCCCATGAATTGCAGTTGAAATTGTCTGGCCTTTTTTAAAATCACTGAATCCTCCACATCTGGAACGTGCCTGGAATGGAGTAGGCATCGGTAGACATTTCTGGAATTGAAGAATGAGTGAATGACTGAATTTCTGAATGGATGGTGCTAGAAGGGACATGAGGCATGAGTATGAACCACAGTAAAGACTTCATCTTCGTGGGCAACATGCTTCCCTGACCTTTTCCCCTTGCGCTTTCTGAGATGGTAAAACAAACTATGACAAAGTAAGTTTGATACACCATTGGAGATAATTGGAAAATATTGATTTTTTTTCTATTTGAAATAGTAAAGATGAGTAAATGCTACACTTCTGTAATCTAATCAGTGGCTTATGTGACAACGTGCTTCTCAGGCTAAAATGTATTTTGGTCTCTCTCTGAATCCATCATGCAAGCTCCTAAGCCTGTTCCCTCTCTCAACCTAGCCCTGTCCACCTATCCCAGCTGCCCCTAGAATACAAGTGAGGACTCTGCATTTGTGATTTTCTGTGTTTGTGCACGTGAGTATCCAAACTAAAGTGTCTTGGATTGTTTGCATCCCCCCCAAAATGACCTGCCAAACTGCCCTGAAACATATGTGAAATAGGATATGAGACACCCCAGAATCCTAGGGAAAAAGATGTGCTCCTTCTCCAGTTAACTAATTTTTTTTTTTTTTGAGGAAGAGCCTCAAAATATCACCTTGGGTAGAGTGCTGTGATATCACAGCTCACAGCAATTTCCAACCCCTAGGCTCACATGATTCTCCTGCCTTGGCCTCCCAAGTAGCTGAGTGTACAGGCGCTCGCCACAATGCCTGGCTATTTTTTGGTTGCAGCCATTCTTGTTTCTAGCAGGCCCGGGATGGATTCAAACCTGTCAGCTCAGGTGTATGTGGCTGGCGCCTTAGCTGCTTGAGCCACAGGTGCCGAGCCTAGTTAACTAATTTTTACTGAGAGCTTGCTAAGCACTAGGTGCTCTTCTAAGGACTTTATTTTGCAGTTTTTAGCTGGGGCTGGGTTTGAACTCGCCACCTCCAGCATATGGGGCTAGCACCCTACTCCTTTGAGCCACAGGTGCTGCTCCAGGACTTTATTTATTTTTTGTTTTAAAAAACAATTTTATAGGTGGTTCCCAAAGCTCAGTGGGTAGGGCGCCAGCCATATATACTGAGGCTGATGAGTTCAAACCTGGCCCGGGGCTGCTCAAAAAACAATGACAAATGTGAGAACAAAAAAAATAGCTGGGCATTGTGGCGGGTGCCTGTAGTCCCAGCTACTTGGGAAGCTGAGGCAAGAGAATCGCTTAAGCCCAAGAGCTGGAGGATGCTATGACCTGTAATGCCATGGCACTCTACCGAGGGCAACATAGTGAGACTCTGTCTCAATAAAACCCCAGAAAAACAAAAAAAACAGAGTGGCACCTGTGGCTCAGTGAGTTGCTGGCCCTCATATATCAAGGGTGGTGGGTTTGAACCCGGCCCCAGCCAAACTGCAACAAAAAATAGCCAGGCGTTGTGGCAGGCACAGGTAGTCCCAGCTACTTGGGAGGCTGAGGCAAGAGAATCGCTTAAGCCCAAGAGCTGGAGGTTGCTGTAAGCTGTGATCCCACAGCACTCTACCAAGGGTGACAAAATAAGACTCTATCTCTTAAAAAACAAAACAAAACAAAACAATTTTATACCTATGCCAGCCTTGAAGATCAGCACAAAATTTACTAGTTTACTTTTTTCAGGCTACAACGACTCAAGCACCTACTCTCTACCCAGCATTATTCTAGGTGCAATAAAAGGGAATTTTAACCTTAGAAAAACATAATTTCACTTTCTCTGATTGTGTTATCTCCTTTTCCAGAGAGTAAAACCAAATAAAATCACCATTGCTTACTACAGATCTTCCCCAATCCCCTTCTGGCTCACAGAAAGGCTAATTTCTGCCAAATTTAATATGTAATGAATTCAGCTCTTGTTTCCCCCCAAAATAAGGAAGCAGAAATCCTTTTCACTAAAAATGTAAACAATTTTCCATGCAAGGGCAGTTTGTTTCTAATAGGTATTTTAAAAAAAAAAGGCTTTCATTTTTTTTCTCTAGCTCTTTTCTTCTTCCAATATGGCCTTTTCTTATATAAGGCAAACTAGCCACCTTTTTATGCTGTTTTCCTTTCTGAAAAGGAAAGGAAAGTATTGCATCTTGAAGATGAATTATTTCCAAGAGTAGTGATAAAAAAAAACTTGAAAGGTAAGTCAACCTACATTGCCTTGATGAAGTAAAAAAATGAAAAGCAGTTGGCACTAAGATAGCTATTCCAAATACCTGTGTCTAAACAATTTAGAAAACTATTTATTTTGTAAGAATGCACCCCTAGGCCAAAGTTACTACGTTTTAAGGGCTTTAGATGAATGAATTCATTCAATTCTCCTAATAGCAATATGTGAAGTTTCTATTATTAATCTCTACTTTACAACTTAAGGGTCTAGGCCCTGAGTTTAACTTCACAGAGATCGTGTAGCTGATAAAAGGGGTCAGAGTATGAACCCCTTGGTTGGACTTCACCAGCTCTGCCCCTTCTGCTCCTGTCCAGAATCAGGAAGGCTTGGCAAGGTGAGTGACAAGTCTAAGAGAGGGAGAAGAGAGTCTAATCTTCTGCTCTGGGTTTTACGGTTTCCTTCTGCAGGCTTAAAATGAAATCTCCTTCTCAAAGGAGGCAAGAGCAGAACCTCCCACTGCACAGCTGGCTATTACAGAGTGGAGGTGGGGAGAGTGGAGGAGCTGCGGGGTGCTGGGCTGAAACAGATCTGAGCCTTGCTCTCCTACTCTGGGGGTACCCTGCAGCAGGCAGTTAACCTCCCTGTGTCTTAGCCTCTGTACCTGACAACTGGACTCACAGTCACTCAGAGGCTGAATCCAGCCCACATGCCTACATCTTGTCTTCATAATGTTAATTTTCTTTTCTTCTGCCAACACTTAAACCTTGGGAGATTTCACATTTTAAAAGCCTGAGTTCTGGGCTCGGCGCCTATAGCTCAACCGGCTAAGGCGCCAGCCACGTACACCTAAGGTGGCGGGTTCGAATCCCCAGCCCGGACCCGCCAAACAACAATGACGGCTGCAGCCAAAAAATAGCTGGGCGTTGTGG
>CAUYTI010133588.1:0-48253 GCA_963575145.1 Galago senegalensis
AGTACGCTCTTCAATCTTCTCTCTTGTCTCTGCTCCAAACCATCAGCTAATTTGCTAAGCTTCTGTCCTTTCAGCCTCCTTCTGGACGGGAGCTTCTGTAAAAAGCTGGCTGCAGTTCGCCATCTTGGCTCCGCCCCCCAAGATAATTTCTTAAGTGTGTCAGAGGTTCAGAAATATTTTCAGAAAATCTCTTTTATGTTGAAAATGAAAAAAATGAGAGGTGTAACATTTTCTGAATGCTGATGAATATTGCAGCCTAAAAAACCCACACTTCAGAAATAGGTCATCTAGCTATTGTAAAACATTGATAACATCTACATGGGAATTAGAGAAAAATTAAGTAGAAGAACTAATTAAGTACAATAATACGATAATATATTTTTCTAGCCCTTTATATTTTAAAAGAAATTTTACAAAGAATATCTTCACATAGAACATCTTATTTGCTCTTACAGCTACTCTGAGGCCTATATATTTAGGCCAAGATGTATAGCTCATGAAGTTGGGGAAGATGCAATATTGATAAATAACAATCAGGGCTAAAACTTGTCCTTTTTTTTCTGGAAACTTCTAATCTACATATGGCCGAGATCCCTGTTATTGCTGTAGTTGCTTTCCTATATCCCAAGTATTCAGTTGCTTGACAGATGTCCTAGAAGCCACTAAACAAGGTGTCTTATATTCAGACAAGGAATACAAGGGGACTTCTAAGTTAGGGAAATTCCTTGCTGAGGCCAAAGTAATGAGTTCTGTCATTCTCTAGGCCCTCAGATAAGATATCCTGGAAGACTTCTATATGTGATTCTACTCCTAATGTGTTCCCACCTTCATTTCTTCAAGCATATTAAGGTTACGAGGGGGACTCTTGTTTCAGTAAAAATTATTTATTATAAAATTCTTATATTATGGACTCTTTTTTTAAATAAATGATAGCTGTGTACATTAATGCAATCATGGGGTATAGTGTGGTGTTTTCATATACAATTTGAAATTTTTCATCAAACTGGTTAACATAGCCTTTATGTCATTTTCTTAGTTACTATGTTAAGACGTTTATATTCTACATTTAGAAAGCTTCACTTGTACCTTTGTAAGATGAACCATAGAGGTGACCCCACCAATCACCCTCCCTCCACCCAGCCACCACCCTCCCCGCCCCTCCTCCTCCCTCTCCCCATATTCTTAGGCTATAAGACTCCTCTTTTAAATGATTATCCTGATTTTCACTTTGTGGTATCCTTTTTCTGTATATTCTCTACAGGGAATATTGGAAGTTGGTGGGGCAAGGACAAGAAAGAAGTAAGTGCCCTAAACCTTTAATTAATTTTGCTATTTTGTCTACCTTTATTGCATTTTAGAAAAAAATAGAATTTCTGCATGCAGCATTAAAATAGCATAGAAAGCAGAGTTGTATTACCTTGTCAAAATTCTTCTGCCATATGTTTTGGAAACAGTAGTAGTTGTCTAGATTTTTTTGGCTATGTTCAAATGTTGGTAATTGATTCTTTATTAAAAGAATAGCAATGTCCTTGGGAAAAGAGTGTAGATAAATATTTTGAGAGAAGAAAGTTGTGTAATTCACATAAACATTTGTGTTTGCCTTTTGATTAAATACTACATCTTCCCCTGACACACAAACACCAGGCAATTCCTCAAAAATGTATATACACAAGTCACAGGATGTTATTGTTCTTGCCTCAGAATAGAAATAGTATCTAAGTATCAAAATGGGTACAGGTATCCATTTGTACCCATAAGGGATTGGTTCCAGGACACCCTTTGGATACCAAAATCCAGGGATGCTCAAATCCTTGATATAAAATGATGTGGCATTTGTATATATCCTATGCACATTCTCCTGTATACTTTAAATCATCTTTCAGTCACTTATAATGCCTAACGCAACATGAAAGCTGTATAAATAGTTGTTATGCCTTGTGGGTTAGGGAATAATGAGAAGTAGAAGTTTGTACATGTTGAGTATTTTTCATCTTCGGTTGATTGAACCCACAGATGCAGAACCCATGGATAAGAAGAGTCAACTGTGCTTCCTCTAATTAGACATCAGTGAGGTTTCTCAGGAGTTTGTGGGTAAGAGAATGATTTAGAGGGAAAAAATGTAGGAGTGATTTGTAAGTAAACAGGTTGTTTTTATATTTAGAAGTTCTTTTCTCATTTGTTCTTTAACCCTTTCAAAAAGGGGAAAAGAGGCAGAAATGTGTTGTAGTCATAGCTTTCTATTCCCCAAGCTCTTCTGAGCAAGGTTAGAAGTAGCTTGTAACTGAGTCAACTCTGCTCTGAGACAGTTAGCACAGCATGGCACCTGCCAGACTCAAGCTTAGCAGAAGAGCGAATGAGAATCAAATAAATGAAGGGAAAGAAGCAGCTGTGTGGAAAGAAATGTAGGTGTAATTTCCCACACATCCAACGACAGGTAGTTACACATTGCTTTCATTTGGGTTTGCTTTGTGAGGAAGAAGCACATTTGTCCTAAATGAAACCTGTTTACTTTGAAAAACATTGCTTCAGTTACTGCTATAGAAAAGGAAAAAATAAAAATTTGGGTTTGAGGGAGGATTCTTACATGAGAAAAGATTTTAATTTTTATTTTATGGAAAGTGTAAGATTAAATGGGCTGACATTATTTACTAAAGTTCCCTCAGCCCAAGAAAAATATTAGATACCTTAATAGAATATAGGAAAACATGGCTTAGATTTAGATATTGCAACAAATAAAATGAAAGAGTGGAGCAGTTGCAAGAAATGCTGCTAGGCAAATTCCTCTCGTCCAAAGAAATAATATAAAAATCTGGGTTCACAATGATAATTTTTAGTGCTGATAATATCAGCGTATAAAAACAATATATTTTCAATGGTGAATTCTTGCAGTTAATTATTATACTTCCTTAGTCACTTATTTTCTTATTTAAAAATTGATTTTCAAGATTTATATTACGAATACTTGATATGTGCGTAAATTATGGACTTAATTACCTTCTAAGGCTCTTAGAATTTAAATGCACTGGAATCAGAACTACAATGATCTATCACATAGAATGTATAGCAGTTCTTCTTATAAACAGGTCATGTTTCAGGTACCTAAGGGCTGTTTTTAAGGCCATTTGTTTCTAAATCCAAAGTTGTACTGTAGAAATGACTGCTAAAGACCTGTGTTGGTTGCATGCACTATTTTGTATTTGTTCTGGCTCTGGCTTCTTGGTATCTATGTAGTTGGTAAATCAAACTTTGTGAATAGTTTCTGTAAAGGGCAGAAATCACCAGATACTGTGGGACCCAAATTCTTATCCTGGCTTATCTTACCCAGTGACTGGATTTGTGACATTAGACAAGGCCTTTTATCTCACTGGCTCTCAGTTGATCTTCTGCATACTAAGGGATGTAAAATAGATGGTCTTGTTTCAGGTTCTAGTTAATTCCCCCTTAGCTATAGATTAAAGCTAAGTCACACACATATATGTCACACAGTCTATGCTGAAATATTTTAATATAAATTAGAGACAACATAAAACAATGCAGTGGCAGAGTTTGCCTTCCCCCTTATTATCATATCCTCACTGACAAATAGTTTTCCAGTTTGTCCTTGGTGTACTGGTCAACTCTCACTTCTCACTTCTCTTCCCTTACAAATATGAACAGGTGAATATTCTGCTTTGTGGTATTTATACCTATAATTTCAGCACACTCCATGTTTTATGTGTTCAGGAAGACAAGTTCTATGTGATTGGAATTTCTCAGCCATTTACAGAACTTCCCATGTGTGGAATAGAACATACCAACTGACATATGATATTTTTATGGTAGAAGGAAAAGATCCCCTAGGATTAAAATTGTCCTCAGAAAAGAAAGGATGGATTAAAAATTACACAGAAATCTGTAGGCATAGACTTTATATTATACTTGGTGCTGTAGATTAAAGATTTGTGTCCCCCCAAATTCATATTTGGAAACCCTAATTTGCAATGTGATGATATTTGCAGAGATATAACTGCAAATATTTACAGAGATAATAGGTATGAGGCACCCTCAGAATGGGGTTAGTGCCCTTATAAGAAGAGACACAAGAAAGCTTGATTCCTCTCTCTGCTTTTTTCCTTGTGAGGATACAACTAGAAGATAGTCATCTGCTAACCAGGGAGTAGGCCTCTACCAGACACTGGCATCTTAATTTGGACAACCCTTAGGAGAAGACATGAGCTTATATTGAGGTAATTCCTTTCGATCAAGATGAATGACCAGTGAGGGACTGACCTGTCAGTCATTAGCATGTGACAAATCCATCCCCCTTCCACATTACATTATATAAGCTGAGAGAATACACGTATTAGTAAAGCACAGCAGTATTCATTCTCTACAATGCTGTTGATAGTGACTTTTCAAATTAACTTTGCCCCATCTGGGAGAGGTTGTTCAGATATCTGGTTGGTATTATTGCTCTTATTTCCTGGAGTACTGCATAAGAGAAGGGTGAGAAGGACAAACCACAGCTCTACTGCTGCATTTGATCTTGAGACTACAAATGATATATATAGTCCTTCTTCTCCACCACATGTTTTAGGTTCCTCTTACCATCAGCTGGCACCTTTGTTGGTCGAGGCAGCTTGCCTGGTAGAATAATAGAGATCCTGATCTCTGAGCCCCTGATTACCATATTGATAGACATGAAGATCCACCATTCAGGCCTTTCTTCAGGAAAGGACACATTGCAGATATTTGAGGAATACAGTAAGCCAACAGCTTCTAGCTGTTAGTTTCTTTACATTTTCCTCAGTTTTTCAGTATAAATCATGTACTTGGGTGGTCCTAGCCAATGACAGAGCAAGACTGTGGTATAAGGGCCCAGCCATTTTCAACCAAAGTGAATTTCTTCAAAGTGAATTTCTGGAACTCTGCTCCGGATCAACGTGTTGTGCTGACAGCACCATGTTAAGGAGAATGACCAGTGAGATCTGTATCAGGCTCTAAGCTAAGGGTTTCCCCTATGCAATCTTACTTATTTTGTTTCTTTTTCAAAAGTGTTACTCCCCAGTACATCTTCAGTACTTTTAACTCTGTCTTGGTATCAGCTTCCTGGAGGAGTGAACTGATAACAGTGGCAACAGAAGTGGTCTGAGAAAGCAAGCAAAGTGGGAGCGGGTGTTTGGAGAGTGAACCACTCAATGAGTGGCTTGCAAGGAGGACCGGATCCTGGGATATATTGGAAGATAGATCCCTAGCTTAAAATGGAGAGCCAATTGCTACAATTTCACCAGTGGTGACTTGGAAGAATGTTTTTGTGGGGTGACATGTCTTACTAGGTATAATGATCCAGGCATTAGAAATGTTTGGGAGAAGAATAAAAGGGCAATGAAAATGTGTTTGTAAGTTGCATAGATGCCCTTAGAGAGGGACAAGGTAAAGATAATATTAAATAACAATGGGAAACTAAATATGGAGGCTAGAGGGCCTGATAGCTTATAAAGAGGCTCTTATATTCTGTAACCGCACTATGAGAATTAAAAATTACTTTACAAATTACCAAATATTTTCTGGAGGGAAACGTAGTTGAGAACAACTGTACTAGAGTCACTGAGCTTCAAAGATGATTCAAAGTTCAGTCTAGGTAGGTCTGTTATGTCAAGGGCATGGACTTAGTTAGAAAAACCTGGTACTCTGACACACCAGATGGAGGCAGGTGCCTGCATGTGCTAACTATTTTAGATTCCCAGACTCTATCTAACCCTCACAGACTGCATATCTGTTAAGAGCTAGCACTTTCTACTTCTCTGTCAGAAAACACTACAGATACCTTTCTCATGCAAAGCAATAGGGACTTAATCAGAATTTGCCACTTTTCCTCCTTTGGCTAATAGGTTGATAAATAGGGCTATGTCCCAGCCTAATCACCTGGAGATTTCAGAGGAATATAACAGACTTGTGCTGCTATATCTCAAAGGAGCTACAAGAATTAGCCAGAATGTAACAAAAGAGGTGATGTGATTGGATTTTAAAGATCCTTCAGTAAGGATATCAGAAGGCTAGATGATAGAGTTACTGACTCATGAGCAGAATGCTGGATCTAACACCCATCTCAGTCCTTTCGGGTTGCTATAACAAAATACTATGGATTAGGAAGCTTATAAACAACAGAAATTTACAATTTCTTCACAATCCTGGAGGCTTGGAAGTCTAAGACCAAGGCACTGGAAGATCTGGCAACTGGTGAAAGCCTATTTCCTGGTGCAGAGGTGGTACCTTGAACTGTGTCCTACTATGGTGGTAAAGGGCTTTGTCCTCAAGATCTAAGCACCCGATAAAGGCCCAATCTCTTAATACTGTTGCATTGGTGATTAGATTTTCAACATATTAACTTTGTGGGGCTCTGACATTTAGTTCATACTGATGCCCTAGAAAGAACTGCACAGAGTGGTACAAACTCAGTGCTAGGATGCCTCCCAGAAACTTGGAGAAAACAATGGCTCATGCCGAACAGTTTTGAAGTGTAATAGTGGACAGTGGACAAAAGGAGTACAAGGCTTAGGAAAGTAGGAATGCAGAAATGGATAGGTGAAACCAGACTGACCAGAGCAATCTATTTCTTGGCAAGGCTATTGGGGATATGCTGGTGAGAGGGGTAATGGCATCGTTCAGAAGTTCAGAGGTTATTTTCCTCTGTAGACTATCGCTGAGGGTTGGAGAGGCTGTTATGGAGCTTGCTAATAGTAATGGGGAAGATGGAGCCACGTCTTAATTGATGACAAATGGTGAATAAGGCTCATAATTCCTCCCCTGACTACCTCAGAGAATTGTTGCTAGGGTCAAGTGAAATAATATAGGTGGATTTTTTCAAGCAATCCACACCAGGGATCAAAAACCAAAAACAACTTGAGACTGAGCTAGCTACAAGAGTTGTGAAAGTGCAAGGGAACTTGCAGTACCCATTTTGCTGTGGAGTGGCCCCTTAAGGGTCATAACAGCTACTTCCTTCGACCTCCAGGAGCAGCAATCCTTGTGCCATAACCTGTGATCTAAATAGAGTACATTGAAACTCAGAAACACTCAGAAAACTGTGCCATTTTAATTGCACAGATGGAAGAAAAGACTCCTCTTAAAGCACCTGTGGGCATGCAATGCATTCACATGTGTGCACACACACATACATAGGCTGATGTGCCATGCTGGTTAAATGGATGGATACTGTGGTGATCCCTTCAGATCTCCTCCTAAAGCGTTCCTGCACTCATCCCACCACTGCTGGGACTATCACCTGCAGATGGATGACAGCTGCATCATTCACTGCTAATTGTCCCCCACCCCTGTAGCCCATCCTCCAAAACAGTAAATAAAAAATACCTCACTTCATTTGAGAAATGGCAAATTGGAGCCACTGTCCAAGACTTAAAAAATGTAGGAGAGGTGATCCCATCATACTCCCATTTAATTCACCAGACATACATAAACGGCATGGATCATAATAAATGACAATGGATTACTGCACACTTAACCAAATAGTAGCCCAATTTGTTGCCTAGGCTAGGATTTGTGAGCTTAATTCAGCAGATGAGGAAATAGGGACTTAGTCAAGCAGTTTGCTCTATGTCAAGTCTCAGAAATTGGTTTTTGGTCAATGTTTCAAAATGGGGCTTGAGGACACTTGCAGGAAAACCAGCTGAACTCCTTGTTAAAATTAACTCTTAGGCCTTACCTCTCACATTCCAACTCCAGAACTTTGGGACCAGAAAATCTGCATTTTAATGAAGCACCCTGCTGATTGTTCTGCTCAGAAAAGTTGGAGAGCAATCAGTTATTCGACATAGCTTTGTGCTATGGTTTGAATGTTTGCCCCTCAGAAACTCATGTTGAAATTTAACCCCCAGTGTTGCAGTATTGAGAGGTGGGGCCTTAAGTGGTGATTGGGTCAAGAAGTTTTTCTCTAATAAATGGATTAATAGATGAATGAGTTAATGGATTAATGGGTTTTCATGGAAGTGAGACTCGTGGCTTTATAAGAAGAGGAAGAGGGCTCTGAGCTGGCACATTAGCTAGCTCAGCCCCTGCGCCACGTGGTGCTCTGCACTGCCTTGGGATTTTTCAGCATCCCCAACTAGCAAGAAGACCTTTACCAGATGTAGTCTCTTGACCTTGGCCTTTTCAGCCTCCAAAACTATAAAAAATCAATCTCATTTTAAAATAAATTACCTGGCTTTATGTATTCAGTTTTAAGCAACAGAAAAATAACTCAAAATTTTTAGGTAGCACCTGACAACATGTTGGAAATGCAGACTCTCAGGCCTCACCTGAGAGTCACTTGAATGAGGTCTGCATTTCAATGGAATCTCAAGGTTATTCTGCAAATCAAATTTTCAGAACTATGTTCTCTTGTAGTAGTCTCCAACTTTAGGGTGTATCAGAATCCCCTGGAGAACTTGTTAAAAGTTTGCTGAACCCTACCCCAAGTTTCTGAATCAATGAGTCAAGAGGAGGGCTGGAAGATTTTCATTTCTGACAAGTTCCCAGGTGATGCTGATGCTGTTAAAACAAGGGACCACATGGTAAAAACTGCTGCTCTAAGACAGAGATATTCAAATATGAGTGCTCATTAAAGTCACGTAGGGAGTTTTAAAAAGTACTTAGGTGTCTAGGCCCCACCCAGCGAATCAGAATATCTGCGCCTGGGGCCCAGGTATCTGGCTATTTAAAACCTTCTAGGTAATTCTAATGTACAGCAGGATTGAAAACATCTCTCTGGGAAGGAGGACTTCACTCTAAGACCATGCACATTCCACTATGCCCTGCTGCCTCTCTGCAAAACAGAGGATTTGTGTGACTACCTCAAGTGAATAATATTAATTTGATTCATCAGTCAGTGTGTACAGAATTCCTACATGGAGGCTTTCTCCCCTCTATAGACAGAAATATTAGGTAGAAGGCTGCTATCTTTCCAATATGTCTTTTTGTTTTCTCTTTCTGGTTTTTATTTGAGCACATAACTTCCCATCTATAACTTGAATAAGCTGTCAGTTCAATCTGTGTTGTTCTTTACTTTTTATTCTTATATTTTCTATGACTTTGGCTTCAGTCCCTCGCAGCCTCTTTGATTGTTTAAGCGACAGGGTGTAGGTGTGTGTTTAATATAATTCAGGATGTGTCTTCTCACTCCAAGTTTCATCATTCACTGTTAAATAAAATTCATATGTCAAAGGCTTCAATTCCAAATTATTTGTAGGATTTCAGTATGTGATTATCTTTAAAATTTTATTGAATCTGTCAGTGTATGTACAAGGTCTGACAATTAAGTTGGTGAACTCTTCCTGGAAAAAATGCTACTTCATTGCTGAATATCACTATGGCCACCTTCAAGGTACTCCCCTTGGGAATCTATGCACCAGTGCCAGCACCCAGTCCATTCTTCAGAACAATTTTAGAACTCTACTTTTGTAACGGCTATCAGACCTGTTGTTGTATTACCCTCGATGTCCTGAATGTCATCAAAACATCTTCCTTTCAATGTTTCCTTTATCTTAGGGAAAGAAAGCGTCACTGGGGGTTAGATCAGCTGAGTAGGGATGGTGTTCTAATACAGTTACTTGTTTACTACCGTGTTTCCCTCAAAATAAGACACTGTCTTATATTTATTTTTTCTCAAGACATACTAGGGCTTATTTTCAGGGGATGTCTTATTTTTATTAAGTATAATACAATAATCTAAATTTATTCAAATACAGTTCAGTCATCTTCTTCTGGAACCTGACAGGGGGAGCCGACCTTGTTGATGGGGCTGCTGCTAGTGATGCGTGAACTCCTTTCCCCTAGCCGTTCTCACATGCGAAATAGGATGCCTGTGATCAAGGTTACCACGTGAGCACTAGCCCATGCATGAACGTCTAGGAGAAAGGAACTGTGGCAGATAAAAGGTATTCTAGTCTTCCTTACTGCTCCATGCCGAAATGCATATCTGCATAGCCATGCCCATCACTAGGTCTTATTATCGGGGTAGGGCTTATATTTAACAAATGCATAGAAATCCTGCTAGGGCTTATTTTTTGGGTAGGTCTTATTTTGGGGGAAACACAGTAACTACAAACTCCCTCATAGACAGTGCCATGGGAGCTGGTGCCTTGTTATAATGTAAGAGCCCCTCTTTTTACATGCCAAGATTTTCAGTTAGGATTTCCTGTTTTCTTACTGATGTTTACCTGGTCTGCTATGTTTCTCACAGCCAGCTGACAACTTTGACACACAATATGATGAGTTTTTGTAATGTTTCCATCAGGTCTGCTTTTTACTGCCCACCCTGACCTCTGTTTATCAGTGATGCTCTCTCTCTCCTCTCAGAAAAAGAGTTTAACCCATTTTTACACTGTCGTTTTCTTCATGGAATTATCCCCATAAATTTGGACTAACATGACCCTGATTTTACTTTCACTTTTCCCAAGGTTAACAAGATATTTAATGTTTGTTCATTACTCTAATTCAAGCTCCAATGTTCTTGTGACACCACACAAAAACATGCAACAAGAAGAGTCAGCACCACTCTGAGAGGCACTGCCATCAGTGACTCCAAGGTCATGAATCGTTGCCGACTTGGGTGTACTATGCTGCCAATATAAGTATATGGTGGCAAGTTTACTAATTTAATTTTCAAACTTAGTATTCTCCTATGTTGATCCATTAAATTATATTAATCTATCTACAGTTTCTCTGTATTACTTTTACATGAGATCCTGGGGGTTCCCAAGTAATTTTATGGGAAGGAATGGCTTTTCTCATAATCATTAAGATAGTGGAATAGAGTGTGCATGTGTTGGGGTGTGGAGATAGAGAATGGGACAGGAGAGGGTGTATGTTGGGAATCACGCAGGAAGTCCTGAGGGGGTTAGTGGAGAGACTGCTGGCTCCAGTGGCAGAGTGACCTCATGGGCGAGGGTACTGAAGTAGTTGCTCTCCAACTGCTAGAGACTCTTGAGTGGCCAAGTGAGGGAGATGTGACAGTCACTGGCTTGCCGAAATGCTGATAAGACTGAGATCTACTGGCATTCTACTAGCTGGCAATCCTGACTCCCAGTCACTAGTCTGTGATATTGTTTCTCTACATGCACCAGAAGTCATGTAACTGCAAAGTCTGAGTCCTTAGCTAGAAATCTTTTTGTATGTGTGTGAAACTCGAAAATTAACTTTCTTTTTTGAGACTTAGAAAGAGATCGAGTAGGTTATCATGAGCTGCTCCTGAGCACAGTGGTCACTGTGGCAGAGCTGCTTAGTTTCGATTTTCATTAAGATAAGAGGGCTGTGTCACAGCCAGGCAAATTTCCTTCTTCACTATTTCAAGGGAACTGGAGAATTACATTACTGTCACTATGTAATGAATGCCATTGTCTTTCCCAGCTGTATTTTAAGGAGTGACACAAGAATTCTGGGGATACAGCTATGTATCCTATATTCTGGCCAGTATGATCAAAAAAATAAAAAATGAAAAAAGCTAGGTATCTGTTTTGAGATCTTCAGTCTTTGTACTTATGACTCCATTACTGCTGGTCACTGTGGCCCTTTGGGTTTAAACAGAATTGGATTAAAATGTAAGACTGTACTCAGAAATAAAACCCTTTTGAATTACACTATTCAGTTTTAAGAGTATAATTACAAATATGATTATCCAGATTATCCAATCATCAGTTTCTGGTTTCAATATGGGCTGCACGAATGCCAGATGTGGACGCATGTGTGAAGATCTTAGGAGATAATTTTTTTGTGGGAGGTCAACTATTTACAGCTTGCACTCTGTATAGGACTTTAGTGGATTTTCTTCAGACAGAACTGACTCAATGCACTTGAACATGTTTTTGTTTGTGACTGGTTATGTAGTAGGGATTTCAAACTCAATTTGGATACGAATCTTTCTTTTTATTTTTTTGAGACAAAGTTTCACTATGTTGCCCTCAGTAGAGTTCTGTGGCATCACAGCTCACAGCAACCTCAAACTCTTGGGCTTAAGTGATTCTCTTGCTTTAGGCTCCCAAGTAGCTGGGACTACAGGTGCCTGCCACAGTGCCCTGCTATTTGTTGTTGTTGTTGTCATTGTTGTTTGGCAGGCCTGGGCTAAGTTTGAACCCACCAGCCCTGGTGTATAAGGTCAGCTTTGAATTATTTATTATGCCATTCAACTATAACTTGCTTGCCATCTTCTGTGTCCCCACCCATTTACCTCTTTAATCATTTTGAAATCTTCAGGGGAAAATCTGATTTTTGTTGAGCTATGTTTATAATTTTTCATTTTCTGATTGTTTTTAGCTGTGAGATAAGGCTGATGAAAGTGCCCATATATGAATTTGGCTTATATATGTTCTATAAATAAAGCGAATAACCAATGCAAAGTGAGTTCCAAAATAACAATCCTTAGAAAATATTAAATTTACTCACTGCATCTTTTCCTTATAATACCAATTGTGACTTTCAAGAGGATAGGGTTAGCATCTTCTGTGTCTTTGGTACCCACAGCATATTGAAGAAAACAATTTGCACAGAAATCCCTTGCATAAAAAACAAATGAATGCATCAGTGCAACTTGGTTTAAATAAATCTATTGCTCAAACAATTGTGAGGATTTTGAAGGTAGACATCAGTAGTTCCAGAAAATTAAAGGTGTATGGGAGCTATGTGTCTTGTCTCTTATAACCTTGCTAGCAGGTGGTGTGTTATAATGAAAGCAAGACTCAGACTGCATTCTTCACTGTGACAACATTTATTAATGAGCAGGCACAAACATGGTTGCATAACCTATTTCTGTAAACAGTTCCTATCTCTGTCTCTTCAGGGCTTCTGGGCACTTGGGCAAAGTATTTCATATGAAAGATTTTTAGTGAACCAAAGGCACAATATTAGAAAGAAAGAGTCAGTTATCATGCTAGTAGGCTCAGGTGACAGAGTTTCTCATTTAGTGGCAACATATAGATCAAAAGGAGCAGAGTTCTAGAATGAGGGTGCTACTTTGAATGCCTAACCTGCTAGTCCTCCCAGTTTGTCCAACCTCCTTCAAGAAAGCCTTAAAGAAAACTTTCTAGATACCCACATATCTTCATGCTACCTAATCAGTCCTCTGGTACAGATTTAGATAATTGTATGTGGAAGGTTTGTAGTAGCTGCCTTTAGAGGGAGGGCTTCTGAGATGGCATCCTTCAGATGTTAACCAACCAACTTGGGAGTATGCATTGCTGATTAGGGTAATTCAAATGTAACTGCCAGAACATAGTGTATAGGAGAAAGTTTATTTACATAATGTTTATGCTGAAATTGCTAAAATTAAATTACACAAAATATAGGCATGGTTTTCTTTCATTTTTTGTCTCGAATTCAGTCACGTTTTGTCACAGGGATGCATTCTGAAAAATGCATCATTATTTAACTTTGTCATTGTGCAGCCATCATAGAGTGTACTTACACTACCACACACCTCTGGCTCTACTGTAATCTATAGGACCACCATTGCATATGTTAGGCGTCCTCAAACTACGGCCCGTGGGCCACATGCGCCCCACCTAGGACATTTATCCAGCCTGCTGGGTGTTTTTGCCACCCCTGCCTGTCCTGCTTAGCAGCTGACTTGTCCCAGGTCCCGCAGTCCGGCCCTCCAACGGTCTGAGGGACAGTGAGCTGGCCCCCTATTTAAAAAGTTTGAGGACCCCTGGCATATGCGATCTATGGTTTGCCAGAATGTCATTATGTATTATGTGACTGAACCCTCTGAAATGACACTGTTCTTAGGAAAGGTGATTCTGGTGTACTTTGCATTTATAAATTGGGGAGTGGAGTCTCAGAGCAAGTCAAAAGATGTAAGACCTGTACTTCCTATCCTGATACAGATTTGTTCGTGATTCTCTGTTAATGGCTCCTTTTGGAGGCAAAGTCTTATTGGCTCCCATGGGTTGCAATTATGATTCTTGGACCCATTGCATACCTGAAGCAAACTGCCTCAGTTATGCAGACCCATAAGACAAAAATGCCTTATAAAAAGTGAAAAATCACTGCACTTTTGGACAGTGACATCATTTGCCTCTGACCATGTTGTTTTCTGGTCCAAGAGGAGTAGATCAGAGGTCTGCAAACTATAGCCTGGGGACTAAATGCACAGTACAGCCCTTTAAAATTTTATCTGTAAAGAAAATTTCTTGGCATATGGTTATGCTTTTTCACATACATAATCTGTATTATGATTTCCCTTTACAACAACACAGTGGGATATTTGGTATGGAGATGGTAAGTGTCTAACAATGCCAAATATATTTACTATTTGACTCTGCAGAAAATGTTTTCTGAATCTTGCTACATATTTTAGTGCAGTAGTAAGAAGCCTGCACTTGTGTCTCAGTTTCCTCATTTTATTTTATTTTTTAAAGATTTTTTTATTAAATCATAGCTGTGTACATTAATGCAGTCACGGGGTACAGTGTGGTATTTCCTCATTTTAAATGGTAAACATAGCCTATCTCAGGGTAATGTAATAATTAAATTAGTTCGTGCCTGTACAACAATTTGAGACATGTCTGAAACAGAGTAAGTAGTCATTAAATGTTAGCCATTAGGTGAAAGCACTTCAGCAAATTTTATTAATACTTAATAGCCTCAGAAGGGAGTTTGCTGACATACTCCTACTTGTGTGCCTACTGATTGTTCTTCATCTTCCTCTTCAGGATTCTAGGGAGAGAGCATTAATTCGCTCATGATTTCTTTTTTTTTTTTTTTTTGAGACAGAGCCTCCAGCTGTCCCCCTGGGTAGAGTGCTGTGGCATCACAGCTCACAGCAACCTCCAACTCCTGGGCTCAAGCAAGTCTCTTGCCTCCGCCTCCCAAGTAGCTGGGACCACAGGCGCCCACCACAATGCCCAGCTATTTTTTGGTTGCAGCCATCATTGTTGTTTTGGAGGGCCCAGGCTGGATTCGAACCCGCCACCTTAGGTGTATGTGGCTGGCGCCTTAGCCACTTGAGCCACAGGCACCGAGCCTCGCTCATGATTTCTTGCATCTCATTCAACCACTGATATCTTCTCCCCACTAGTAGACTCACAAATGACATTTTTTATGGTCTGAATATTTGTGTCCCTCCAAAATTCATATGTTGAAACCCAACCTCTAAGGTAAGGGTTCTTAAACTTTTTAAACAGGGGGCCAGTTCACTGTCCCTCAGACCATTGGCGGGCTGGACTACGGGCCCAGGATGAGTCGGCTGCTAAGCAGGACAGGCAGCCGAGGCAAAAACACACGGCGGGCCGGATAAATGTCCTCAGTGGGCCGCATGTGGCCTGTGGGCCATAGTTTGAGGACGCCTGCTCTAAGGTGACAGTATTAAGAGGTAGGGCCTTTGGGAGGTGATTATGTCTTAGCATTCCACTTTCATGAATAAGATTGATGCCTTATGAAATGACTTGACGGAGCTTGGTTAGGCCCTTTTGCCATGTGATGATAAAACAAGGTGCCACTGTGAAGAACAGCCTTCACCAGACACTGAATTGGTGACACTGTGATCTTGGACTTTACAGCCTCTAAAATTGTGAGTGATAAATGTCTGTTGTTCATAAATTACCTAGTCTAAGGTATTTTGTTACAGCAGCTTGAACTAATAAATTGGTACCAAGAAGAGGAATGCCGCTGTAAAACATATCTAAAATTATGGAAGAGGCTTTAAAACTGTACAGTGAGTAGAAGCTGGATGACTTTGGAGGAAAAAGCCTACACTGCCATGATGAGACTGTAAAGGGTGACTCTGGTCAGGGCTCATAAAAAGAGAAGAGCTTTAGAGAAAGTCTCAATCTCCTAAGGGATCATGTCAGAATATTAGTAGAAATATGATAGGCCATTCTGATCAGGTCTCAGTTGGAAAAGGAACATGCTATTAGAAACTGAAGGAAATGTCATTCTGTTATAAAGTGGCAAAGAACTTGGCTGATTTGTGTTAGTGTCCTGGTGATTGGTGAAAGGTAGAATTTGTAAATGATGAAACAGGATATTTGGGGAAATAAATCTCTGAGAGTTGAGAGTGTGGCATGGTTTTTTTTTTATGGGGGGGGCAGGGTTGGGTTTGAACCCGTCACCTCTGGCAAATGGGGCCAGCACCCTATTCCTTTGAGCTACAGGCACCGCCCAAAGTGTGGCATGGTTTTATTTGACTGTTTACAGTATAATGTAAGAAAAGAGAAATGGAATTTATAATCAAAAGGGAAGCAATAGTTGGAAAATTCTTAGCCTGACCGTTTGTAAACAATAAAATACGATTTTCAGGAGAGAATGGTTAGGGTGTATCCAAGCTCCATTTGATAAGAAGATTAGTGTGGATTGGTGGATGACTGGATGCTATTAATCAAGACAATGGAAAAATAACTACAAAGACACTTTGGAGATTACTGGTGCTACCAGTCCTATCACAGCCCAGAGTGTCAAAGCTATGTCAAAAGAAATTCCTCAGGTGTGATGTTGTCTGGCCATCATTTCCCGGTGCTGGTGCAAGTCTGCTCCCTGATTTCTGGGATAGCATTCCTCAGATGTTTCAAGTGTGGCTTGAGTTTGCCCAGGTGCAGTGCAGGCTGCAGTGGCCACTCCTTTAGAGGGCACAGAGGATCCACCTTGGAGTGGCTATGTGTTGGTATCTCTGAAAGCATGCTCAGTGTTGAACCTGTGGGTGCATGGCTGTTTCTATCTAGATTTCAAAGGATGCCTTAGACATACTTGTGACCCAGGTAGAGGCTACCACCAGGGAAAGGCCACACAAAGGGTCCCCTCTAGGGCAATGCCTGTGGAGCTATGAGCATGGCATCACACTAGAGATCCCAGAATGGTAGAGACACCTGAGTGCAATTTCAGTCCAGAAGAACCACAGGTCCAAGACTCCAACCTATGAAAGCTGTAGCATAGTCTACATCCAGCAAAGGTATGGAGGTGCAGGCTGCTCTAAGTCTTAGAGTCCATTACCTGGCCCAGTGTGTCTCAAAGGCAGGGCATGGAGTCAAATAAAAATGTTATCAAGACTTAAGATTTAGGCTGGGTATGGTTGCTCACACCTGTAATCTTAGCAGAGTTTTAGGAGGCTGAGGCAGATGGATTGCCTGAGCTCAGGAGTTTTAGATCAGCCTGAGCAAGAACAAGACACTGTCTCCACTAAAACTAGAAAAATTAGCTAGCATTGTAGCAGGTTCTGGCAGTCCCAGCTACTCAGGAAGCTGAGGCAAGAGGATCACTTGAGCCCAAGAGTTTCTGAGAGTTTGAGGTTGCTGTGAGATGTGTTGATGCCATGGCACTCAACCCAGGATGACACAGTAAGAGTGAAAAAAAAAACCAAACCAAACAACTTAAAATTTATTTGTAGAACAGAACAAGAAGGAGCAAGGTTTGGGGAGAAAACAACCTCCAAGGAACTTGGAGCTCCGTGGAAAGAATAGGTGAGGGTGATTTTTTCTTTTTTCCCTCACACCTTTGGCAAATTGCTGGCTCCCAAACTGTTAAGAGTCTCTCTTCTCACAAGCCTAAAATCTGTGGCCATTAGTGCACTGAGAGCTTCTTGAGAACAAAGCACTAGGCTGCCAGCTCCTCCTCACCACAGACCTGCGCTAAGGCAGCATGATGCACCATGTTGCTTTTCTACCCATTGTGTGCCTTTATCCTCCCTGGGGAGCTTTAGCACTTCAGTTTTCTTGTCACTGGTCCCCACACAAATATTTCCCAACATCTGCCCAGATTACAGTCACCAGAGGGGGCCAGTGGATCCCAAGGGAAGTGTGTGAACCAGAGCTTGGTCATTAAGGGTGGGCTGCCTTCAGGGGAGAGAAGAATGCAGTAAACTGGGGGATTGACCCCCAAGAAAAGGGATACCAGATTGCCAGTTGTCCTCCAATAAAGCTCTTCTCCTCTTCCTTTCATTCCATAGCTTCCAACATAGCTGGGTCAGATCTAAAACTCCCATGTGAGTTGGTATGGGTACTTCAAGGGACAATTGAGCTAGGGCTCTCTGGAGACTTCCACAGAGAGTGGGTCTCATGTTTTTCCTCGTAAAGACCTGAAGTAGAATATGAGTGCTCAGACCGTGGATTCCCTGCCTCCCAGCACTCCCTGATGCTGCTCACCTAGCTGCTCCAGCAAAGCAGGGTGAGCCCCAGAGTAGAGGGACATCAATCCACCTTGAGGACTCCACAGGTAACTTGCGACCAGCATGCTTCTCCATGGCATGGTCAGGGATTCAACTTAGGTGATCAGAGGTCAAGCCTGAAGACTGGATTTCATACTCCCATGATTTGATGCATTGTTTGGGGGCACAGAGGATAAATTTGAGAAGTAGTCTTGGGAGATGAGGAAGTCCATGTGGGAAGAACTAAAGGGAAAGAGTGGTGTGTGTCCAAGCCACAGCACATTCTTGGAGCAACCCCTTCCCTCATATGACAGTCATGCTTTCAGGGTGGGGTGGGATCCTGGGCAGGGATGCTTCAAGTCTGAAGTGGCATTGCTGGTGAGCTCAGCTAGTATGGACTGCTGCTTACAGCCAGATGCTAGGAAGGAGATCCCTGGGGCAAGGGGAGAGGGAAAAGAATGAAACTTACTTCTGACAGACTGTGAGTCCTAGATGGCTCTTCCCCCACTAGTAGCATTTTTGGCTTGGTGGGGGCACTTCAGCCCCTCCCTGGTGGCTTTCTTCAGGGGCCTGGGAGCTGACCCTTAGCCCCTGCCAAAACAGCTCTGTCTGCCTTTGTGAATCCTGAACGCAGGCTCACCTAGCCTAGCCCCACCCACCCTCATTCTTCTAATTAACTCTATTCTCTTAGCTGTGGTAAAGCACCAGAAGAAATCCCCTTGGAGCTCCAGGACCCTCCTTACTACATAGGTCATATCCTAGTGTTTCTCCTAATTGACCAGGGCCAGTCACAGGTACCAAAAATAAGGACTGCAGCTAGCACTTTCCTTCAATTGCCACCTACTGGCAGAGAGAACAATTTGTATATAGCTCATTATGGCACTTACTGACTGAAATCATACAGGGCAAAGCTGGCACTTACCCACAAGTACCACCTACTGTCTCAGAGATTAAGCTGGGAATTTCAATATAATTCACACTGTTAAGAAGATCACAGGGGAAAGAGAAATGACTCCAAAGACTTCCATCTTCAGTCATCAACAAGAGGCAGGGAATCTGCCCATGCACGTAGTACACCACCATAGTATGCCTTACATATAGCTAGCAATTAAGAAAAACACCACGCTAAGGATATCTATAACAAGGTAATCATTGAGAACTTAGACCCCCATCAGAGGACTTATTAGCAAAGCCAAAAGTTCCTACAAACATATACTACAGGCAGACTCTGAAGAGGAAGGTGAAAAGAAGTCCCATCTAAACAAAAGAAAATCCCAAAAAAAGAAATGACACTTGCTGCATATGAGAAGGGATCAGTGCAAGAACTCTAGAAGTATGAAAAATCAGACTAAAGGAATTCCCCCTCAAGGAGCACACTAACTCTCCAGCAAAGAATCTCAACCAAAATAAAAATGCTGAAATGATAGATACAAATATGAATTGTGGGCAGCACCTGTGGCTCAAAGGAGTAGGGCACCAGCCCCATATACCAGAGGTGGTGGGTTCAAAGCTGGCCCCAGCCAAAAGCTGCAAAAAATAAAAAAAAATATGAATTATACAGAAACTCAATGAGCTCTAAGAGAAAATGGAAAAAAAAACCAGGAAGTGAATGAAAAATTTACTAAGGAGGTAGATATATTTAAAAAATCCAAATAGAACTTCTGGAAATGAAAAACATTCTCAAATTCTCAAATTTCCCCTGTGTGCCCCCAAGCAACACTGTCAAATCCTGGGAGTATGAAATTAATGGTTTAAAAGAACCAATAAAGTAGGGCAAGAAGAAGAAAGATTTTCAGAGTTTGAAGACAATCCTTTTTAATTAACCCAGAAAAAAGGATAAAGAGGAATGAATAAAGCCTATGAGAAATATAGGATTATGAAAAATGGCCCAATATCAGAATCATAGGCATCCCTGGGGTTGAAGAAAAAAATGTAAATGACTTGTTAAATCTATTTGAGTGAGTAATTGAGGAAAACTTCTCTGGTCTTGCTAGAGATTAACATATCCAGATACAAGCAGCTCTATGAACACATGCGAGATTCATTGCAAAGAGGCAATCATCAAGACATACAGTGATCAAACTGGCCAAAGGCAATGTGAAGGAGGAACTCCTATACCTGGGAGGCAAAAATATCAAGGAACTTATAGAGGACAACCCATCAGACTAACTGCAGACTTCTCAAGAGAAACCTTAGAAACTAGAAAGGAAGGGGTCCTATCTCTAGTCTCCCTAAATAGAGGCAAGAATTTTATAACCTACATAACTAAGGTTCATAAGTGAAGAAGAAATAGTCTTTAGCAGACAATGAAACACTAATGGATTTTGTCACCACTAGACTTGTCCTGCATGAAATGCTTAAAGTTAGTGTAACATGGAACAGTATGATTGATACATGCCAGTGTCAAAACTTACAAAAGTATATCAAAAAATCACTTCTATTATAAAACATTAAAACAAAGGAGAGAACAAACTAACCAGCAACATTCAACACAATGAATGGAACAGTATCTTACATATCAATACTAACATCAAATATGAAAATATTTGCCTCCCTTAAAAGATACAGACTGGCTGAGTTAATTAACAAAAAACATAATTCAAATATATGCTGTCTCATGGAAAAATTTTTTCATGCAAATGGAAACCAAAAGATTGCATAATTAGCCATTTTCATATCAGACAAAATACACTTTAAATCAGAATGATAGAACGCAAACATTGTCATTATATAATGATGACCAAAAAGAAAAAAGACAGAACCAAACAGATCACTGAAGCAGATCAACAAAGAAACATTGGACTTAAATGTAACTCTAGAACAAATGGACCTAACAGACATTTATAGAACATGCTACTACCAAAACTGCAGAATATACATTTTTCTCATCAGTACATTAGGTATTCTTCAAGAAAGCTCATAGTTAGGACATAAAACAAGTCTCAGCAAATTTAGAAATACTCAAATTATTCTAGGTATCTTCTCTGACAACAGTGGTATGAAATTAGAAATTAGTTCAAAGAGGAACTCTCAAAACTACACAAATATATGGAAATTAACTGTTTACTGCTGCATGATCCTTGGGTTAATGACAAAATCAAGAGAGATGTAAAAAAATTAAATCGAACAACAAAGGTGATACAAACTAACAAAAATCTAAGTGACACAGAAAATTCAGAACTAAGCAAAAATTCTTTTGCTTAAATGCTTACATCAGGCAGACAGAAAGATCACAACTTAATAACCTAATGCCACATCCAGAGGAACTAGGAAAAGGAGAACAAACAAAATTGCAAGCCAGCAGAAGGAATTAAATAACAAAGCTCAGAGCAGAGCTGGAATGATTTTTAAAAAAGGAAACAAAAAATTATTCTTTGATAATAAATTCAATAGTCCACTAACTAGATTTACCAGACATAGAAGAGAAAGGACTCAAATAAACTCAATCAGAAATGAAAAAGGAGACATTATAAGTACTACAACTGATATACAAAATATCACCTGTGACACTATGAAAACGTCTACACACACGAACTAGAAAATCTAGAGGAAATGGGTAAACATTTGAAAACACACAACCTCCCAAACATGAATCAAGAAAAATTAAAAAATCATGAATATATCAATAATGAGCACTGAGATTGAAACATTCATTGAAAAATCTTCCAACAAAGTCAAGCCCTAGCATAGATGGATTCAAAGCAAAATTCTACTGGACCTGCAAAGAACTGGTAAACATTCAACTGAAAGTATTCCAAAACATTGAGAAGGATGGAATCTTCCCTAACTCCTTCTATGAAGTCAGTATCACCTTGATACCAAAGCCAAGAAAGGATACAATAGAAAAGGAAAACCACAGACAAATATCTCTTATGAACATAGATGCAAACATCCTCCATAAAAACCAGAAAACAAAATTCAATAGCACAGCAAAAAGACAATCTACTGTGATAAAGTGGATTTCATCCCAGGGATGCAAGAATATTTCAACGTATGCAAATCCATAAGTATGATTTACTACAATAGTGGAAGGATAAACAAAGATCATTTGATCTCAATAAATGCAGAAAAAGCATTCAATAAAATTTAACACTACTTCATGATAAAGCCCTCAAGAAACTAGGCATAAAAGGAACATACCTCAAAATAATAAAAGCTACATATCACAAACTCACACCCAGCATCATACTGAATGGGAAAAAGTTGAAAGCTTTCCCCCTAAAAACTAGGAGAAGACAAGAGGGTCATCTGTCATCAGTTCTATACAACATAATACTGGAAATCCTAGCCAGAGCAATTAGCCAAGAAAAAGAATTAAAGAGTATCCAAATAAAGAAAGAGGAGATCAAATTATCCCCATTTGTTGAATTTCTATTTATAGTGTTGTATCTACCAAACCCTGCAACTCCATTAAAAGAGTTCTAGAATTGATAAATAAATGTAGCAAAGTCTCAGGTTACAAAATCAATGTAAATAAATCAATAGTATTTTTATATATTAATAAAAGTTGAGAGTCAAATCAAGAATAGAATACTATTTGTAATAGCTGCCAAGAAAATACAATGTGTAGGAATATATTAATATATTATTATTCATTAATATATTAATGAAGAAAGTGAAAGATCAAGGAGAACTTCAAGATATCATAGATCACACAAATGGACAATATCCCATATTCCTGGATTGGTAGAGCCAACACAGTTAAAATATCCATAATTACCCAAATTGATTTACAGATTTAACATAACTGCTGTCAAAATACTAAAATAATCATTCATGGATCTAGAAAAAATAATCAGTTCATGGATCTGAACTTCATATGGAACCAAAAAAGAGCCCAAATAACCAAAGCGATCTTAAACGAAAAAACAAATCTGGAGGTAAGATACAACCTGACTTCACATTTACTACAAAAATACAGTAACCAAAATAGCATGGTACTAGTATAAAGATAGAGATATAGAGCAATGGAATAGAATAGAGAACCCAGAAATAAAACCATATATCTATGACCACAGATTTTGCACAGAGCAGACAAAAACGTACACTGGGGAAAGGATGCTCTATTTAATAAATGGTGCTGGGAAAATTGAATAGCCACATTCTGAAGAATGGAACTGAATCCCTCTCACCACATACAAAAGTTAACTCAAGATGGGTTATAGACTTAAATATAAGACCTGAAACCATAAAAGTCAAAAAGAAATCATAGTAAAAACTCTTCTACACATTGGCCTAGGCAAAGAATTTATGACTAAGATCCCAAAGGGACAAAAAACAGTAATGAAAATAAATGGGACTTATCGGGTCCCAGGACTGGCCAGGTCTCAGGCCAGGTTTAATTAGGTCCCAGACTCAGACTGCTATGCTGTTATCTTGATGGAACCATACCCTTAGATGCCTGAGGCTATTTGCTTTAGCAGAAGGGAGAGAGAGAGAGAGAGAGAGAGAGAGAGAGAGAATTTGAAGGAGAGAAGCAGTCTTATTAGAAGACATCTTAGCAGTGTTTGTAGAGAGACGCCATGCAGGCCATGCAGGCCTTCTGCAGGCAAGAGAAGCGAAAGAGTCAGAGTGAGTAGGTCCCTGAAAGAATAGCATGTGCGCTGCCCCACTGCCTTCTCTTGCAGATTCTTAGACATAATCTCTCAGCTCTTAGCACCACAGGTGGAAAGACTGACAATCGCTAATGCTCTTGGTTTGCCATTCTTGTGTTCTTGTGTTGAGAGCTGAAACCCTTCCCCATGCCCTTATCACCAAGGTGTTTCTCATGATTGCTAAATGTTCCGATCTTAGCTCTTGCTTCTCCTTTCCCTAAAGCTATATGGTCTACTACAGGGACCTAATTAAAATAAAAAGGTTTTGCACAGAAATACAAACCAACAGAGTAAATAGACTAACTACAAAATGGGAGAAAATATTCACAAAACACATATCCAACAAAGGGCCAATATCCTGAGTCTACAAAGAACTCAAACAAATGAATAAGAAAAAAGCAAACAACCTGTTAAAATGTGGGGGAAAGATATGAACAGAGTTTTTTCAAAAGAAGTTATACCAATGTCCAACAGATATATGAAAAAACGCTCAACATCAGTAATCGTCAGGGAAACTCAAATGTAAAACCATAATGAGATGCCACCTTCCCCCATCAGAATGGCATTTATTAAAAATATCTATTAGCATTGGATGTTGGCAATGATGCGATAATAAAGGAACACTTATATCCTGTAGATGGGACTGTAAATTAGTAAAACCTCTGTGGAGATTTCTCTAAGAATTGAAAGTAGACCTACCATTTAGCCCCACTGGGCATCTATTGAAAGGAAAAGAAGTCATTATATTACAAAGACACTTGTAGCCCAGTGTTCATCATAATGCAATTCACAATTGCAAAAATATGGAATCAATCCGTGTGCCCATAAATTCATGAGTGGATAAAGAAAATATGACACGCGCACACACACGTGCACACACACAAGTACACACACCACCAAGGAATTCTTAACTACTTGGCCATAAAAATGAATGAATTAATGTAATTTATAGAAACTTAAATGGAACTGGAGAACATTATCCTAAGTGAAGTATCTCAGGAATGGTAAAATAAACACCACATAGTCTCACTAATGAGTGGAAACTAAACAGATGGGCATATATAATCATAAAGTGTGTAAGGGGCATTGAAAATTAAGAAGGTGGGAGGGAAAAAGTGAGAGATAAAAATTTTCTTGTTAGGTACAACATACATTATCTGGTGGTAAGAACACTAAAAACCCTGACTTCATCAGTATTTAAGAATATTGTTCCCCTTAATACTTTAAAATATAAATTATTTTTTCCTTTCATTAAGCCATATACACATGGATCATGAATATATTTATGTATTTGTGGGGTACAATGTGTTGTTTTTTTATACAATTTGGAGTGCTTACATCAAACTAATTAATATAGCTTTCACCTCATTTACTTAACTTTTGTGTTATGTTTATGTTCTATACTTGATAGATCTGACTTGTACCCTTGCAACACGCTCCACAGGTGTGGTCCCACTGTGTACCCTCCCTCTATGAAAACCTCCCTCCTCCTCTTCCACCCTCCTCCACTTCTCTCCTTCATCCTGGGCTATAGTTGTGATCTATCTTTCTAAGAAAGTGTAAGTAATTACAAATTGGTTTCATAAATGTACTGAGTACATTGGATACTTTTTCTTCAACTCTTGAGATACTTTACTAAGAATACAAATTATTTTTTTAAAAACTTAAGATTTTAATGCTGTTTGCCCTCTTGATATTTGGACCTAGTCAGGACCTGTCACCTTTCTTCTTTCCTATCTCTCACATTTAGAATAGGAATGTCTATCCTATACTTGTCTCACCATTGTATTTTGGAAGTACATGGCTAGTTTGATTTTTAATCCTTTTTTTTTTTCTTTGAGACAGAGCCTCAAGCTGTCTACCTGGGTAGAGTGCCATAGCATCACAGCTCACAGCAACCTCCAACTCCTGGGCTCAAGCAAGTCTCCTGCCTCTGCCTCCCAAGTAGCTAGGACCACAGGTGGCTGCCACAACGCCTGGCTATTTTTTGGTAGCAGCCGTGATTGTTTGGCGGGCCCAGGCTGGATTCGAACCCACCACCTTAGGTGTATGTGGCTGGTGCCTTAGCCACTTGAGCCACAGGCGCAGAGCCGGCCTGTTTGATTTTACAGGTGGGAGAGAAATTTGTCAGCAAGGATGAATCATAACTTGAGTCTTATTTATATCTGATTTAAATGACACTTTGGACTTTAGACTTTTGAGTTGTTGCTGGCATTGTGTAAGAACTTGAGGGCTTTTGAGAAGAAGGGAATGTGTTTTGCAGGTAGTAAGAATATGAATTTTGGGACCATGGGCAGCATGGAATGGTATGAATGCGTCCCTCCAAAATTCCTATGTTAAAACCTAACCTCTAAAATGATGGTATTAAGAGGTGGAGTGTTTCAGATGGCTTAGGGGAGGAGGACTCTGTTCCTGTGAATGGGATTGGTGCCCTGATGAAAGGCTGGAAGGATCTCTTTCTGCCATGTGAGAATGCAGCAAAGGGCCATCTAAGAAGCAGAGAGAGCACTTTCACGGAACACCACATCTCCTGGCACTTTGATCTTGAACTTTACAGCCTCTAGAACTGTGTGCAATAATTTTCTGTTGTTTATATGTTACCTTGCCTAAGGTTTTTTGTTAGAGCAGCACAAACCCACTAAGATACCGTTCATGAGCTTTCTCTCTCTTTCACTGCATTGCAAAAGCATCTATTTTTATCCTGCCATCTTCCACCTTTACTTCGTCTCTTCCTAATTGCCAATTCTGTTGCAACGGTGATTTACAACCTAGTTCATATTTTGATGAAGTGGGTCAGTAATGCAGACACAACTTTGACTGTGGTAGATCAAAAATACGTTAGAAGTTTTTCTATTTTAGAAAAATCTACTGATCTTTCATATCTGTGTTTGGGGTTCAGACATGCTGCGTGCAGGGGAATGAGTTTACTGCACCCAGTCAGATATTTTAAAGTCCTTTTCATAGGGAATTCCAGGTAGTAGGTGACACAACCTGCACCTCAAACTAGGGCAGGAATGTGATTACCAGAATGCTGATTGAGAGAAATGCTCAGGGACTTTCTCTAAGGATTTCAGCTCCTCTAGGTAAAAGGCCAGTGGATGAGCAGGGAGCTGCTGCCTGTCTGGTTTATCCTGCACATTAATAAGCTTGTGGGAAATGTGCTTGACTTTTCTCCAGTTATCAGACCTCTTTAAAATCCAGACCAGTGGCCATAGCTCAACGGGGATCTTGCAGTTTTAACAATCTTCATTCCTGGTTTTAGCCTGTGCTGGAAAAATATTCGTAGCTCAGGGAGATATGCAGTTTTCTGAAGGATTACAAGTTCTGTATACCAGCTCTGAGAAACAAGTGGTAGGCAGTGAAAGGCAGACAGGGCAATGTGGAGCAGCTGAAGGGGCGGGAACTGAGCTGTTGATATTTTTGTAGGAGAGGCAAGTTTTTGAAGGCCAGCCATATCGCAATGCACTGATAAGTTTTATTTAAACAGCATATGCTGTGCTGACCCATGAGTTGTCAGGGTTCCTATTCTCCTGTGTTAGAGCAGCCAAAGGGCTGCTGACGCAGGAAATCTGAAAAAAAAAAATTAAGTGACCTATTTATTCCTTCACGTTGCCCCTTCTCCCACAGCTATAGCAAAACAGAATTTCACTGCTAAAGATAATTACTCTGTTCTATCCAACGTGCTGCCTATTCCCAGTGAAAAATCACTGGCCTCTAGGTCTCAGCCCTTTTTTTATTTTCCTTTTGGAGGCACTTATCCCCAGTGAGGTCAGGGGAATTATGCTAAGAATAGTAATATCCAGAAAAGAAAGGGCCATTAAAGCCTTTTTCAGGTGTGACCATCTGGTCAAGAATAGAGAAACCCTCTGCAAAATTCCAGCCTCTGCTGCATTTCTAATCTTTGTGCAAGGAGCTAGCTGGAAAATATAGAATGCTAATTTTAGATGTTTAATCATTTTGAAAGATCCATTTATTTAAAACTAGTGCACAAAAAAGAAAGTCTAGGCATTTTAAGGAGGCTGCTTATTTATTTTATTCTATAATATAGTCCACACACCTTAGCTCTGAATTTGGATTGCGTTTTCATGGGAGTGTTCGAGGTGGATGTTGTTTTCCTGGCTGCACAGTCTGGTAATCTTAAGATGCGCAGTTAAGCTGCTTTTGGCAGCTTCTCCTCCTCAGTACAATTTGCCCCTATTTTATGACTGCTTTTTATTTTCCTTTTGCTTCTTACTGTGCCACTAAATTGTGTGTGGGTGAGAAGACCCACACATAAAATGATACGTCGTGGGGATTATTTTTTTAGCTGAGAAATCACTCTCAGATAAATCTTGGGGTCTTTATCATAGCCATACTGGTTACTTAATTATAGTGACGTATTGCCTCTTTCCCTAACTTCTTTTTCCGTCCATTGGAAAAGTCATAGAACAACGCTAAAGCATTTTGACAAAGAAAAAAACAAAAACCTTCTACTCTTAAATCCATGATCCAAAACAACTTTTTTGCATATTCTCTTCCAAGTAATGCCCACAAGCACATATCATTTTACATGGCTGTAAACATTAGATGCTTCCAACTGAGTATTCTGCTTTTTATGCTTTGCGCTGCATTTTAAATGTTTTGGCAAATTGCTAGTCATTATAGATATATTTGACAACTGTGAAAATTTCGTGAAATGGATGGGATACGATATACTGAACTGTTCTTTTAGTTAATGTCGTAGTAATGTCTTTTCTGCCCCATTTCTCCTCCTCCTTCCTTCTCCCTTCTCTTTGTCCTTTTTCTCCCTCCTCTTCCTCTTCCCCCACCTCTGCCCTCCCCTTTTCCATTCTCCTCCTTCCACTTACCTTTTTCTTCTTTCCCTCTTCATGTTTATACTCTTTCCTCCTCTCTTCCTTTTTTTTTTTTTTGGCAGTTTTTTTAGCCGGGGCTGGGTTTGAACCTGCCACCTCCAGCATATGGGACCTGAGCCCTACTGCTTTGAGCCACAGGCACCTCCCCCTCTTCCTTTTTATCCTTCTCCCATTTCTTTTTCGTCTCCTTGCTATTGTAGGTAAAATGAAGAACTTGGCGTATATATTTTATAGGTGTATATATATATTTAGCTACCCACAACTCACATATATGTATATGTATGCATCTATATATGAATGGGATATATAAGGAGATGTATATGTGTGTGTGCGTATATGATATTTCCTCTCTCTCTCTCTATAAATATCCTATATATACATGGGGTGGCCATATAGTTTGGCCAATAGTTTAAACTATTAGTAAACTATTTGAAGTTGCACATGAACTTTATGGCCACTCTGTATATCCCTGGCAGAGAACATAGCTGTCTTTTTTTCCCCTTCGAGATGAACACAATATGAGAGATTACTAGGAGAGAAAAAGAGACCTGCATTTTCTTATACTCAAGTAGATACAGAAACAATCAGTTTATATACAAATTAAAAAGGGTCAGAGGAAATAATAAAATATAATTATCAAATTATTTATATTTTTAAGAGTTTCTTTAAATTAGTTGCTATGGTAAAAAGAACATCACAATGGGTATAAAATTAGCTGGCTTTGAAACACAGCTCACCCTCCAATTTATATAAGCAATATTTTTAAGTGTTAAGAGTACCCAAAGTACTTTATAAATAAATTTTAAGAACATAAACACTTATTTTAAAAATATCATTAATATTAATAAAATATAAAATGAATGTGTGAAATGAATGAAAGATTAATGGCAAAATACATGCAACGCTTAGGATATAAATCTCCATTTCATAAGAAGTCCCTAGATGCTCTGATTCACTATTTTAACTTTTCTGTTTAGGGCTTCTTTATAGCTGCTTCTGATACTTCTTATATTTTATAGGCCTTTGATAAGAGTATGTGGCACTGAATAAGCACTGGCTATGAGCTACGTGTGGTGTTATGGAGAGAAATAGAATAATTAAAAAATTTTTTTTTGTAGAGACAAGGTCTTGCTATGCTGCCCAGGCTAGTCTCAAACTCCTGGGGGAGGAGGGAATCAAGTGATCCTCCTGCCTCAGGCTCTCTTTACCAAGAGAGTCTCTATCTTTTTTTAATGCTGCATAGTATTTCATGGCAAATATTTTTCTTTATATCTAGTTCTTCAGGTTAAGGCCACAGCCTTATCAGGAAGGAAACTATCCTTGAATCTGGTATTCTATGGAAAATATGCTTCAAAAACACATACAGGTATTAGTTCTGAATGAGATTTAAGGGTAATATGATGTTTCCCTGTAGTCAAAGTAATTTTGAATGTACAGAAAGCAGTGACAGGATCACCAGTAATTCTCTGCAGATTTTCTGTGCTTTCACTCTGATTTCAAAAATTATCACCACTTTTTAAAAATCATCTAGCATTTGGGAACCTGCAAAACCTGTTGTCCCTAGTTCAAATAGCGATTACATTGCTATGGACAAGTCTTTCTGACATTCATGCTGAATGGCATCCACTCTGGGAAAATTATTTAATGTGCAATGTCGGGATGATCTTTGAAGTGCATTGCAATCATCATCTTGTGATTATTTTTTTCTTGGCAGCGTCCTGCTGCTCTGTGCAGAAGCTTCCTACTGGTTAAGGGTATAGTGGCCTTGAAATAATAGCTCAAACTGAGATACTTAATGTGACTGTGGTCCTAAGAAGCATGTGACAGGTCTCAAGCACTTTAAAGGGCATGGGGCAGCAGCAGCTGATCCCTGGAAGTTTATCTGGAGCCCCAGAGTGCCCAGGAGGTAGAGAATGTACAGAGACTTGCTGGTGCTGAGGTAGCAACTGACGGTTTTTGTTTTCTTCCTGCCCCTTGCGTCCTATTGCCATGTCAAAGATTTCTCTATAGTCCCCTTTGTCACATGCTCCCATTAGGTCTGACAGAATGACTTTCCTCTTCAGTATTCTCCCTTTGTCTACCTGTCCTCTAGGCTTCTTACTACTTAAAAGATCATTTAATATTTATGTGGATCAAATTATCTCTCCCTAATGCTGTATCTCTCAGGTACTCTGAGAGGCCTTTCCTGACTAATAAAAGCTAAAATAAACCACACTGGTCTCTTGATAATTCAAGTGTTTTTCTGCTGAGTGTAGCGTACAAGCTTCAGCTCTGAAATGAGAATACCTGGGTTTGATTCATAGTTGCTTCACTTATAAGCATTTAATCTTGGGCAAGTTGCTTAAATAGTCACAAACCCTTGGGGGGGGGAGGGGACATGCAAAAACAAACTGTCCTGGTCCCTGCCATTGGTGTGCACATGTTTTAACCAAGATGTGCTTCAGTTTTCTCCTCTGTGCATTGTGGTGTCTACCTTTCACCATAGTCCCTGACACAAACTTTCTCAGTAAATGTTGCTTGGTGTACAAATATGCTCACTGCTGTGTGTAATTGCACTTTTTTTTTATTTTTTTGAGTCAGAGTCTCACTATGTCACCCTCGGTAGAGAGCTGTGGTGTCACAGCTCACAGAAACCTCCAACTCCTGGGCTTAAGTGATTATCTTGCTTCAGCCTCCCAAGTAGTTGGGACTACAGCACCTGCCACAATGGTCAGCTATTTTTGGTTGTAGTCATCATTGTTGTTTGACCAGGCTGGATTCGAACCTGCCAACTCCGGTGTATGTGGCTGGTGCCCTAGCCACTGAGCTACAGGCGCCGAGCCATAATTGAACGTTTATAGGTTATTTACTTGTTCATCATTTCATTCGCCCACTGCCGAGCAGGGATCATACGTCTGTTATTTGTCACTGAATTCCCATTATGCAGCATATTACCTGTCACATAAGTACTTAATAAACATTCAATTAATGAGTCACTGGCATTGTGTTTCAAAGTTGAATTGCATTTTCATGGCAGTTTTACAATAGTTTCATGTATTTATTTACTTTTTTGTGCCTTACTTGATCACGTTTAGTAAAATTCTTTTATTTTTCAACTATTGTTCTGTAAATATTATATCTCAGTCCAGTCATTCTATATATTTATTTTGTGTGTGCCTACATAGACACACACATATATGCATGCAGAGACACATACAATATATATGATACATAATATGTGAATAGTACTTAACATATAATAAAATGGAAACACATGTCTCTCCCATCCTGTTTAAGAAATGAAATACTACTCATACATTCAAAGCATCTTGCATGTCTCTTCCCAACCTTGTCTGCCTCCTCTCCCCAACCCGGGATACTATTTTGAATTTTCTATTAATTATACTTTTATATCACTTGATACTCATAACAAAAAGGTCTGTATCTTGAAACAGTGTTGCTTAAAATCCCTTTTTTTCACATTCCTATAATTGGAATCCCATTGAACATTTTCTTTTATGGTTTCTTTCATTTCCCCCTCCTTTAATTCTACGTTGCATCTGGTTGTTCTTTGTTTAATTTCACGGTAGGCTTGTATTTCATTCCATGACTATTCTGCTATTTATTTGTTTTTTGAATTATTTGTGGATATTCAGGTTACCAGCAATTTTACCTGCAATTCCTGACTCTGTAAGATGTATAAAACCAAACTATAGGCTTGGCGCCTGTGGCTCAAGTGGCTAAGGCACCAGCCACACACACATTTTTTTCTATTACAAATAATTCTATGAACATTCTCGTATAGGCCTCCTGGTACACACGTACAAAAGCTTCTCTGGTATATACCTAAAACAGGAATTGTGCATTTTCAGGACATGCTGTCTTACAATTTACTGTATCATTTTTTCTTTCATGATGTCCACAACCATTGATGATTAATGCATAAATTATTTATTTTATTGTCAATTTGCAAAATGGTAATATTCAAATATTCCTTTTTCCTTTATGAGCTGGAACATGTCTATGAAGGGAAACTTTCCCCTCATCTACCATTTAGTTACCCAATGGTACAATTCATTTAAGAAAAAAGAGGCTCAATGGCTTATTATTTTCTCTTTTTTTCCCCAGTTTTCAGCACAATGAGTTGGCATATCCTTCAACATTGACCAGTATTTTTTGTCTTAGTACGACTACAAATACACAATTTTAAGCATATGGGTTAAACATATTTTAAGTCATTCAAATTATAATTCTTATTGATGTTCAGATTGTCTCACATTTGGCCAAAGGGAATGTCGTCAGTGTATGCCTGAGATTTTTTGACCCCATACCTTTTTGTAAGACAGCATGTTCCTGGTTACTCAGTTTGTTAATGTCTAGTCCCAAAGCTTTAATCTTCTTTATTTCCAATGCCCATGCTTTCTTTTACTGAAAAATAATGTTTTAAGATCATAATCTGCTACTATGCTGATAATTGTTTCTAGGAAATTTCACTGGACACAGCTAGGAAATAGTTTTCTTTAGGATAAATCACATCATAAATTCACACTGATCTTGCAGTTGAAATCCACTATTACACAAGTTTCAGTTCATCCTTTGATCTATCTCCTTTTCTCATATTCAAAATTTTACTTCTCAATGATACTGACATACTTGCTTGTTTGTTTTAGTTTTTGTTTTTCTTTTCTTTTCTTTTTCCTTTTTTTTTTTTTACAGTTTTGGCCAGGGCTGGGCTTGAACCCATCACCCCTGGCATATGGGGCTGGTGCCCTGCTCCTTAAGCCATGGGCGCCGCCCACATACTTGTTTGTTTTATCCTATAATACACATATCTGATTCCCCAAATAACAATCTAGAACCACAACCATAAATGAGATTTCTCAAAGTTTAATTTAATTTTATATCATTTTATTTTTTTGAATTTTTTTGAAGTTTACTGAAATAATTTTTCTATGTATTGTTTTGTAAACAACTTGATATGTAGATAGGTTTGTATTTATTACTTTGCTTTCAAATTTTACAGACTGCCTAATTTTTAGATTGTGTAAAACACTTTTGTAAAGTTAAATGTACAAAAATTTATTTTATTATTTTATTATTTTAAAGGTTTACATTTTCAAATGTTTCATTGTTGTGGGTACACAATAGTTGCATGTATTTATAGGGTACATGTGATGTTTTGATATAGGCAAACAATCTGAATTAATCAAATCGGAGTAATTGGGTGTTCATCACATCAGGCATTTATCATTTCTTTTGTTAGAAACATTAGAATTCCGCTATCTTAGTAATTTTAAAGTATACCATAATTTATTGTCGATTACAGTCATTTTTTGTGCTATCTTTCACAAACCCGCATGAAAAGTAAACAAACCAGAGTGGGATCAGTGGGAAATGATGAAATAAAACATTCATAGACAAAGATGCAAGAGACAGAGTTGAAATTGAGAGGCAAAGACGGGATCAGGAGGTCTGGGATATCTTTCTCTATCACCAGAACCCGAGTGCCCAAACAGCTTTATTTTTAAGGAGGCAGTACAAAGTTGTTTTTCAAGGAAGTAAAACATATTTTCAACTTAATTATGAGTCGAGAAACAGGCACAAATTCCCAGGTAAACATAATCTATTATTAGTGTGTGACCTCTAAAGTATGGGCAATACTACATGTCTACAAGATTAGCTGAAAGATGTCTGTGACTGCTTTGAAGTGCAGCTGTAAAGTTAAAAGCTGAAGTTTTAAGGAAAACATGTTTTTCTTCTGCTGGGTTAAAAGTTGAAGCTTAGAGAAAATATGTTGTTATCTGCTGAGGAGGGTCAGTAAGGGGGGGGGTTCGTCCCTTGGATGTTCTCCCAAGCCACAGGGGCCCAGCCACCTCACAGCTCGCACTCTACAGCTATCAAATATTGTTCATGTTATCTACTTAACATTATCTCGTTAATGATTTAATGATATTTTAAAGCCCTTTAACCATCTCTAATTGATCTTCACTCCCTGCTACCCATCCCGCTTCTGGTAGCCATCATTCTACCCTCTGTCTCCATGAGATCAATTATTTTTAACATTAGCTCCCACATATTTGTCTTTTTGTGTTTGATTTATTTCACTTAACATAATGTTCTCCCATTTCATCCATGTTGTTGCAAGTGGCAGGATTGTATTCATTTTTACAGTAGATACTATGCTGTAGTGTATGAGTACCACAAATTCTTTATCTATTCATCTGTTGATGGACTCTTAGGTGGGTCCCAAACCTTGGCTACTGTGAGTGGTGCTGTAACAAATATTGGAGTGCAGATATAGTTTTGATATACTGAATTCTGTTCTTTTGGATCTAAACTAGTATTGGGATCATTGGGTGAAATGATGATTCTATGTAGTAGTTTAGTTTTTTGAGGAAACTGTATATTGTTTTCCGTAATGGTTGCACTAATGTAGCTTCCCACCAACAATGTATGAGAGCCCCCCTTCTCCAAATTATCACCAGCATAGGCAATGCAAGACTGTATTTTCTGCCCTTTTCAGTGCCAATTTCCTTGATAACATTAAAACAGGTATTGTTATTACTCATCTGATTTTTTTTTTCTGGGGGTCATCCATGGAGTGGATAGCTGTTGAATTTTGTGTCCATGCAGAAGGACAGTCACTGGAGGTTTTTATTTGGTGTTCTTGCTCTACTTCAAGCTTTTAAAACACCATTGAAATTATTCCGATTGATACCCCAAGTTTTCCATCTTTGATCATTGGAAGCTCTTTAAATTGGTACCTGAGTGTTTGGGACACAACCTCGGTCGTATTTGACAACTTCCTTGCTATCTGGTATGTCAAGACATCCCCTCACCCTTCCTTAACTGAACAGTAACATAGTATACACACTTTCCTTACTTCGTGTGAATGTAATATAATTTATTCAAATAGTACCATACTGAAGAACATTTCGGTTATTCCCTGTGATTTCTTCTCATAAATAATGCTGCAATGAATACCCTTCTACATAGCTCTTCATATTTACCCATGTATCTTTCCTAGAAGTATGATCTCTTGGTCAAAGCATATAATCACACACAATTTTAGGCACAATCTCTTAGAAAATACTGTCTCGGAAATTGTAAGACATTTATTATTTGGCTGGCTATACTGCTATAGTAAACTTTCTCATGATAGATGACCAGTTCTACTCTTGGTCCTACTGAAAATAGAGAACACAGGTTAATCAGTCTTTCTCGACACTCAGCAGGTTTGACTGATGGGTGGAAGATTTGCTCACTGGCTTTGTTTATTTAAAATTATTTTCATTCAGGCCAATAAAGTTGACCTTGAGGCTGAAGCATAACTTTAATAATGCTGGAGAGTATTGGGTAAAAGGATAGATGGAATGCTGTTACCAAATAGCCTGCACATCTGACACAATGTGTGTTTTTTTGAGAGAGGATCAAGCCCCACAGCCAGTATATATGTAAATTTAAAATATAGCTCTTTTCAGACACAGAAGAAACGAATTTCTTCTACTTTCTCCTCTCTTCTTGCTTTCCAAATTCCCCAAAGACAGCACCTTGATCACCCCACTTTTTCCTCATTCAGTTATTCATTCAGCACATGTTTACTGGGTTAATTTCTATTCAGGTCTACACTGGGACATTGTTATTTACTCACAGGGTTCATGTTACTTTTTTTTTTTCAGAAAATTCTGAAGTTTTTACTATGACCTTTGTCAAAACTCACTTTAGATACAGAGTGTTTGTCACTGAATTTTTTTTTTTTTTTGGCCAAGGCCATGTTTGAACCCACCACCTCTGGTATATGGGCCTGGTGCCCTGCTCCTTTGAGCCACAGGCGCTGCCCCGTCACTGAATTGTTAAGGGGGCTCTTACACTCCATCATAATACCAGCAGCAAAATGCAGGCTGCCTGTGTCACTGTTTACTAGGAAATGGCTGCTCTCTTTTTTATTTTGTATTTCTTTTATTTTAAATTAATATGAGGGTACAAATTTATAGGTTACATTGTTCTCACTTCCAAGGTAAAGCTCAAGTTGCAATTGAAGCCCTCACTCAGGGGGCGTGCTGTACACCCTCACATTGCACACATTAGGTGAGGCTTCTTTCTTTCTTTGTATGGACTTATATCTCTTCATGTAGCTCACTCTAATCTGGGCAGTGTCCTGAATCTTATCACCTGCTAATTCTTGTCTTTATATTTTCTACTACATAATAATGAAGGAAGAAATGTTTTTAGCTCCTTTGAGTAGGAAAAGTAACATCCTTCTTGATTAAGCTGTAAGCCAAAGACTGAGAACTATGTAATCCATGGCACTTCTTATGAAACGGCATCAAACATATTCTCGGTCATTTATCTTTTGCAACTGCTAATGATTCTTCTTATTCAACCATATTATGACTTTTATCATATGGACTACATTTTATCTTGTTAGTACTTTTCCTAGAGGCCAAATGCTAGCTTTTGTCACAGTTTGGGGGATAGGAGCCCTGCTCTCCTTGGATTGGAGAGATCTGAACCTAGAAAGTACCTACCTGAATTCCTTCTCTCTCACTGTGTTCTTCCTAGGAAAACTGGTCTATTTTGTCACTGAGAATTTGATCATCATTTCCTGAGGTCAGTTTCATAGAGAAAAGAAAGCAAATCTTTTAGAGGATAATTGGAAGAGGAATGTTTCCTAGGCAATTATTTATATGAAAGTATAAACATCTCACTGAAATTATGCTTGTTAAGTTAGAAATAAAACTGACTTGGGCAGACTCTAAAAAGAGGTCCTGGCTGCTCACCCATCCTATTTTCTCTTTCTGTACACACAGGAAGACTGCACTGCCCAGCCTCCCTCGCATTTATTTTGGGTTTGGCCAATAGTTTGTGTGCACATTTGGAAGAACAGCACACCTAGTACTGGCTGTAAAACCCTATTATAATCATCCACAATGTCCCCTTTCCTTCCCTGGTGATTTCAGGGGTCAATGTTCAAAATGGCAGCACCAGAAGATGGTAAAAGTCATTATTTGCAAGACAGTATCCCTGGAGAGACTCCTGACCCACACCCAACTATGAAGTGTAAAAGAAATAACCTTTCATTATATTAAAGTGGTGAAATCTCAAGGTTGTTTATCTAGAGCAGCTAGCAAGCATCACCCTGATGAAAAATGAAACAAACAAAACATATTCAAAGAGATGCTTTAGGTGGCACTGAAAAGATTATGGATAAGGATTTTCTAAGATAAAGTTTCTCAAGACTGTTTTTGTTGCAGCAAAAGCTTTATTGTATCTCTAATAAAAAATTTGTACTACCTATTTATGAGGAAATAGAAGCTGAGGAAAGTTTAATAACTTGCCTAAAGTCGCACAGCTAGTAGATTGTAGATTCAAACTCAGGTCTGTTTGACTCTAAATCCCACGATTTTCACTATTGAAGTACACTGACTCCCTAAATCAGTCTGGCTTGTGTTTCATTACTATTCTAAAGGCTGATCAAGATCCAACTCGTCTTATGGGTTGGATAAATGAGTTGTTTGTCTTCTTTGAGAACCAGACACTTGGCTGCAAAATAGGGCTTTCCCAAAGCTATTTGATACTGTGTAGATGTTCAAGGAAGAATTACAAGTAATCCATCCACACTGGGAAGATTTCAGGGCTGGGAGTGACTTTTGCCCCAGTACTTTCCACCCACAGAATCGCAGTTTCAAATATTTCACTTTCTTCCCATCTCTGAGGCTTGAATCCCTTTGTGGCTTGACTTGTGAGGTCATCTCCAAGTAATCAGTTCTGTTTGTTGACTTCCATTTCTTCTCTTTGAGCAAAGTAAAAGTCTTACGTGCATACCTCCTGCTGGGGTAAACTGCAGAAAGCTAAAGGGATGGTGTTTATAAAGTTAAAGGAACACTAGGGCTAAAACATTTTTGTCTGTTGTGGAAATATAGAGGCTCTGCAGGTCAAGCAAATTCACATCCTTTGTCATATGCAGAGTTCAAATATATGGCTATCTGAGTGTTCTCATTAGTAAAATGGTTAAATAATTACTTATTAATAAAGCACTTTATTGATTTATTTACCAGATATTCACTGTTAATTCTAAGCTCTTAGAGTGATGTGCTACTAGTTGGGTAAGGATGCTATAACAAACTATAACTAATTGGGTGACTTAGAACAACAAGAATTTGTTCTGTCAGAGTTTTGGAGGCTAGCATCCAAAATCAAGGGGTTTTGGGGGCCACGCTCCTTCAGAAGGTGCTTGAGGAAGATCCTTCCTTGTATTTTCTTAGCTTCTGGTGGTTTACAGGCAATCTTTCTCATTCATTTGGCTTATAGATACTCACTCCAATCCTGTGTCATCACATGGTGCTCTCCCTGTGTACCTATCTGTCTTTGTGTTAAAATTTCACCTTATCATAAGGACACCAGTCATATTGGATTAGGGCCCACCCAAATGATCTCACTTTAACTTTAGTGCCTCTGTAAAGACCCTATTTCCAAATAATGTCGCATCCTGAGGTAATAAGGGCTGGAAGTCCACCACATTTTTTTGAGAGAACACAATTCAATGTTACAGATGTCAACGTAAATAAAATACAGTCCTTAATTTCTAAGTGATTGCCATACAGGAGAGATGGGCTGGACAGAAATAGTTGTTCTATAAAGCATCAGGCAAAAGTTGTTAAATGAAGGCCATGATAATTTGGAGAAGAGAGAGATCACTTAGGGTAAGGAGAATATGGAAGGCTTTATTGGAAGCACCAGACATGTAGCACAGAGGACAATGTCCAGTGTAAGGTAGGAATATTTTTAAAGATGTCACAATAAATTGCTTTTTGTTTCCTTTCTATAGCTGGCATGCCTCATACCGCTAATGTTCCTGTTCCTACAGTAATCTTCTCTAGCCTTCTTCCCCTGCCTTATTTTTCATAATACTTAACACAATATTATGTAGTTACCGGTCTGTTTACCTACCTGTAGTAAAATGTAAGCTACATGAAAATAGAGCTCAGAGGGCAAAACAAATTTTTTTACCCTACTCTCTTTCACAGTCACTTAACAGTCAACACAGAATATTCCACCTGTGGTCACCAAAGTATCTTCCGGGAATTTTCTCTATATACCAAACAATTTTCCAGGGAACACCAGCTGGATATTCTATAATGTAACTCAATTCTGACAATGTCTACTTTGATACAGTGTCAGATTTCCCAGGTGTCCCCACTTCAGATGCCAATAGCATGTAAGAGTTTGTCGTCTACAATTCCAATTGAGCAGCTAGCTATAAATCAAGGTTCTCACAGCCCCTCCTTGGGTTAGACTAATTTCTCAGAGAACTCAGAGAAAACACTTTACTTGCATTTACACATTTATCACAATAGATATTACAAAAGATATAGACGAAAAGATGTATATAGCAGGGTATGTGGGAAAGATGTGTCACCTCCAGGCACCTCCACGTGTTCAGGGGTCCAGAAGCACATTCAAATTCTGGCCTATTGGGGTTTTTTGGATGCTTCATTATAGGCATAATTGATTACATCGTTTTGGTCACTGGTGATTGATATGGTTTGGATGTTTGGCCCCTACAGATCTCATGTTGAAATTCCATTCTTAGTGTTGGAGGTGGGGCCTGGTGGGAGGTATTCAGCTCCTGTGGGCAGATTCTTCATGAAAGGCTTGATGTCCTACCCATGATAATGAGTGAGTTCTGGCTCCATTACTCAGTGTGAGAGGGGTCATTAAAAAGAGTCTGGCACCACCTCCGTCCTCGCTTTGCTTAATCTCCTTCTAGCTTCTGCCTTGATTACAAGCTCCCTGAAGCCTTCTCCAGAAGCAGATGCTAGGGCCATGCTTGTATAGTCTGCAGAACCATGACCCAAATAAACCTATTTTTTGCATAAATACCCAGCCTCAAGCGTTTCCATTTTTGCAATGTAAAACGGACCAATACAATGATCAACTCAATCTGCAGCTCCTCTCCCCTCCCTGGAGGTCAAGGAGGAGAGCTCAAAGTCCCAGACCTCTAATCATGCCCTGATATTTCCCAGTGACCAGACCCTAACCCGAATCTACCTAGAGGTCCCCAGGCACTGGTCATCTCAATTGGATAAAAAGGCACTCTTACCATTCTGAACATTCAAAGGGTTATAGGAGATATGCTCCAGAAACCAGGGGCAGAGATTAATATCACAAGGGCTCTTCTCTGCCTTTCTACTGCAGTATCTTTGTGAATAGACCAGTGTGTGGCACATAGTAAGTGCCCACCCCCAAATAATCACTGAATAAATAAATGAATAATCTAGTTCATACCTTAAAATAGCAACTTGTCTAAAGATTTCTTTTACTACCTTTTCTGGAGAAGGATCAAGAATGCACAGTACCCTTGGGGCTTAGCAGTCACCTCTAGTGGTGAGCTAGTCTCCTTTCAGAGCACCAATTTAGAGAATTGAATTAAGGTTCTAAAGACGGTAGTAAGCCCTTCCATGGTGGCCAGACACTATCCTGTCAGGTAAAAAGAGAAGCAGAATTTGGCTGCCAGGACTCATTTGTGTAATTCCATTTCTTTTTTCTTTTCAGCCCTTCTTCATAAGTTAAAAGCCTACATTGCAGCAAACCCCTGCAATTTCCACAGCATGACAGTCAGGAAGAATTACTTAGCCAGAAAGCTTTGCAGTACAACATAAATGGAGGGGTTCGCTGCACTGCAGTGACTGCTCTTTCATTTTGCTATCAGACAATGACACAATTACAAGCAATTACTTATTAGATGTTTGAAAACTATTGTAAAAAAGCCAGCACCATTTGCCAAAAGTAATTTAATGAAATTGGACATAATTGTGCCCTGAAACTGAAGTTTTCTGATTTGCCCACAGTTAGACGACGGCACGGAAATTATATAGCAAATGAATGAATAAAACATATAGAGGAAGTCTCTGCCGAATTGATAGAAATATGTGGTATGGAGACTGAAGACCACAACCCTTTGATGATTTATACTGAGATTTTTGACAAATGGGTAGGAAGAAAGCTAACACACGTGCTTGATCAAATGCAAAGTACTAGTATAAGGGAAAATAAGATGTCTCAAAGGTACAGAAGCCATTTGATATTTTGACTTGGAATTGAAAATTATTCTGAACTTCAGATACTGATTAATGGCTATCTTATACTATTTAATATATAATATGACAGCAACATAGCACGTTTTTACCAAATTAGATGAGGGAAAATTTTGTAAACGTATTAAAATTCTTATTTATAGGAAAATTTTAAAGAAGTGGAGTTTCTTTAATTTCTCAAACATGTAGTGACTACATGGGCCAATTGACTATTGCCTCTTCTATAGGGCCCATTATTTTCTATGAATTGATGAGAATGATTTATAATCATCACTGGAATTGTTTGTAAATTGACAAATGATTAAAGGTGGTTGTCTGGTGGAGTTGAAATATTTTTGTTCATTTTTCTTTATTGATGTATTATTGGTTTAGCAATCTAATAATGAAGACTTTATCAAATGACATTATGAAGTCTGACAATTAAGTCCAGGAACTCATCTTAGGAAAAGTGCTATATATCTCTGAATATCACTATGGTCACCTTTGAAGTACTCCCCCTTGGGAAGCCATGCACCAATGCCAGCACCTAGTCCACACTTCAAAGTCCTTTTGGAACTCTTTTTCTGGAATGGCAGTCAGAGCTGTCAATATATGAGGTCTGACAATTAAGTTTGTGAACTTGCCACCCCTTGCTTATGTTGGTTGGCAGCACTGTATAAACAGCTCATGAAGGTTTCATAACCTTGGTATATCAGAGTCTCATGGCTGTGTTCATGTCAACGTATGGTAATGTCTTGCTGAATGGTGCTCATTATTTTTGTTGTGTGCTTTTGTGTGTCATACAACAGCAACTCTGATAGTCATTCCAGAAAAAGAGTTCCAAAATTGCTTTGAAGGGTGGACTAGGCATTGGCGTTGGTGCACAGCTTCCCAAAGGGAATACTTTGAAAGTGACCATAGGGATGTAGTAGTTTTCCTAGGATGAGTTTGCAAACTTAATTTTCAGACCTTTTGTACTTTTTCTTTAGTATTTGTTTGTTTTTTTAAAAAATCAAATACAGAAGTGTACAACAAAAGAGAAAGTCACCTCAAATTCTCTTACCCAGAAGCAGCCATCATTAACATTGATGAATATCATTCCATGTATCTGTCTCTGCAAATACCTGTATGCAAATAGCTAGATATCTGGGTCAAGGCATAAAGTAGCTTTATAAACATGAGATGATATTATATATATGTTACACGTAAAAGAAGTACATTGAAGTTAACCTGAATTTAGTAGAAGAAAAAGAAGTCTAAGTAAAATTTTAAAAAATGTTGAAGTTAAGAAAAATATATTAAAGTATTATTTTTTGTGTGTTTTTTAAGTGCCATGGAGAATGTTTAGATAGCATTTGTTATCTTAGTAGATATTTTGATTATTTCAAGACTGCTAACATTGCAATTGACTTCTAAGATCCTAATTCCAATAACTACTTAATTTTAATTCTCTATTTAAAAGTGTTCAGGCACACCTCCTGGGTGAGGGGCACAACCACAACAGGGACCTTAACTAACAAATGTAAATATTGTAACCTAATCCTTTGTACCCTCATGTTAATCTGAAATTTTTAAAAAAGTGTTCAGTGTTTGCCATTAGTTCCTTGGCCCCAACCTCTTCATCTTTAAGTTCTATATTTTGATTAATCTCTGATATTACCATCAATTTTTTTCAGGTAAGGCTCATGACATCCTTGAATGTATGCATATTTCAAGAAGTCTTTTGCTTTTATATGCAAAATACAACTAGACTAATAGTTATAAAACTATATACCATATTTCCATGTTTTAGTCTGATTCTGATCAGAGATGACTATTGGAAAGAATTTTCAGGCTTTTAATAAAATTTTTTTCTTTAATACTACTGCTGTAGAGCTATAGGTGGATCAGATTTTTTGCTACGTTAACATTGAATATCAGAATCCTTTTTCCATTAGCCATCACTTTTTGGAAGTGTTTGGTAAAGGGTTATAGTCCTAGCTAATTTGCTGCTAGTAAAGTCACCACTCCTCCTAATTTACTGTTTAAAACATTTTTTTTGTTGTTGTTTTTCATTGCATATGATCATTTTCCTTTGTTCCTCTGACTCACCTGGAAATAGAATATTGTAATGATGGTTTGATATTTTCATCACTTTATTTTGAAAAATTTCAAGCAAATAGCAAGATGAAAGAATTTTATAGTGAACACTTTTTTTTTTTGAGACTGAATCTCACTTTGTAGCCCTGGGTAGCGTGCTATGGTGTCACACCTCACAGCAACCTCAAACTTTTGGGTTTAAGTGATTCTCTTGCCTCAGCCTCCCAAGTATCTGGGACTACAGGCACCCGTCACAATGCCCAGCTATTCTTTTTTTTTAAGAGAAGAGGTCTTGTGCTAACTCTGGCTCAGTTCTGGGTTCAAACCTGTAAGCTCAGGCAATCCACCCAGCTTGGCCTCCCAGGGTGCTGGCAAAGTTTTTCTTTTCTTTTTTGATTTTTCATTGATAAACCAAATTTTATTGATCCATTCACCACATGATGAAGATTTAGGCGGTTCCCACTGTACTATTATGAATAGTGCTGGCATAAACATTGATGTACAGCTTTTTGTGCAGACAAATGCATTCATTTCTCTAATGGTATTTGTCTATGCATATAGATTTTTGTCCACAGTTCCTGGCTCCTAATTCTCATAGCCCTTGTTACTGTAAACAGTCCCTCTCTCTGACCTTCTGCAATTACTCATAGTTATTATACTTTTCTAACTAAAATTCAAACTGTCTTGTTGGAGAATTGAGTTTATTTAACTAAACTGTGGTTATATCACCAGTGTACAAAGTCAGGGATGTTTGTGATCACAGGAGTCAAAAGAGAATTTCAAGTTATCTGAAAAATAGAAATTGCAAAATGAAACTACCATCCTGGGATTGAAGGGAAATGGAGCAAGGAACAAATTTGAACTAAAAGGAAGGTCTCCACAAAACTGAGATTCAGATATCGGAGAAGAAACGGTGACTGTGACAAGGAGCATCCCTTCAGCTGCTGTGGGTAAGGAAGATGCTCTAGAACCCTGACTGTGGCCGATCACTGTGTAAGGAAGATGTTCTAGAACCCTGACTGTGGCCGATCACTGTGTAAGGAAGAAAGTTGCCGGAGGCAGGGAAAACCTGCCGCCATGGGGAACACTGGAAATCGGCTGCATCCAAAATGCTCACCGCTATAGAGATAAATTACAAACAGAAAAAAAAAGTTCTTTATTCCACCCCCAGGCTTGTAGCCACAAGCAGTCTTCCTTGGTAGAGAAAGACAGTAACACATTGACAAACGAGAGATTTAGTTGCAGAGTCTAGAGGCAGAATCATGAAATTGTACCAACAAGAGTGGTATTGGAGCCATAAAGCAATAAATTCTTGGCACATCCATTTTTTACATTCCATCATTAACATATTCGTATACTTGTTTTATTACATATCTATCTGCATATCGATACTTTTATCCATCCATCTATTCATGTTATTTTTGGATGCATTCTAGAATATCAGTATGCTTCCCTCAAAACACTTCAGTATGTATAAATTAACATATTAACAAGAGTTTGTATTTGAACCTTTTCACTTTTATGTAAAATTTGTATATAATAAAATACATGAGTTTACTGATTTTTTCTTTTTTTTGAGACAGAGCCTCAAGCTGTCACCCTGGGTGGAGTGCTGTGACATCACAGCTCACAGCAACCTCCAACTCCTGGGCTCAAGCGATTCTCCTGCCTCAGCCTCCCAAGTAGCTGGGACCACAGGCACCCGCCACAATGCCCAGCTGTTTTTTGGTTGCAGCCGTCATTGTTTCTGGTGGGCCTGGGCTGAATTTGAACCCACCAGCTCAGGTGTATGCTGCTGGTGCTTAAGCCGCTTGAGCCACAGGCACTGAGCCATACTGATTTTTTTTTTTAAGTCAAACTTCTGTGTGATCTTAACACCTGGGTACTGATGTTCTGATTTTTCTTTTTCTACTAGAACGATTTTGCCCTTCCTGGAATTCCATAGATATTAAATCATAGAGTATGTATCCTTTTTCCATATCTTTCTTTCTCTCATTATGTTTTTAAAATTTATCCATACTGCTGGTCAATATTAGTAGTTCATCCCTTTTAAATGTTGAATAGTATTTTGTTGTATGGATATACCCCAATTTGTTTAGTCGTTTTCCTATTAACCATCAATGTTCTCCTCTGAACATTCTTACATATTTTTTCTGGATTTTAAACAGGAGATCTAATCTCTGTGTATGCATAAGCATGTGTGCTTTCTTACAAAATATTGTGTGTGTTTTCTTACACAATCTTATATGTCAGTTGGAATGAAGCGTCCTATGTTCTAATGCAGGAACCATTATCTTTATTCTAAGTTAATTAGAAAAACATTTATTTTATCAATCAAACACATATATTTTATTTTACCTAGCAAGCTAGGGGGATAGCAGTTGAATACAATCAATAGCAACTGGGTGAATCAATGGTCCCTCTCACAAACTTTTGTGTATGCTTAGATATGGCTTCATTCTGTTTTTCTCCTTTGCTTTTAGTGCATTTTTTCTTGATCATTGTGTCACTAAACAGACAAAATAATGACTGACAAATACCTACGCTGGAAACTTTCTCTTTTCATTTCTTTTTAAATATCTCTAATAGTAATTTACATACAATCATATACAAGATATTGTGGAATTGACTCTTAAAATATTAATTTTGGAACTTTTGTGTGGGAAAAATATATGATAATGACAGTTTAAAACTTTTGATTAATGTGGTACATGTTCAAGCATTTTTATTTGGCAAACAGTTTAATCAAAATTGGAATGTTTTGCCTATTTTTGTTTTATAAGTTGAGGGAAACTAATCAGTAATGTCTCAATAAAATTTAAAAAGGAGTGTTTTAAAGGGCTTAGAGAAAAAGTGAAATGAATTAGCTAAAGGTTTCCATGGAAATAGAGAATAGAAATGGGGTAGAAAGTGTAGTAGGAGTTATAAGATTATTTTTAGCAAATGCAGTACTATTTTTTAATTTTGGGAATGTGACCTATGCTTTTAAATAGAAGTTTATATTATAAAAATTATTTTGATCATTTATATTTTAATTTTTTCTTATTTTGTTTCTGAGTTGCACTAAACATGGGTTTATATAATCATAGCAAATGCATTACAGTTTTTGTTTTAAAATACATGTTAATACCAAATGTAATGTATAATAAAATCATTAATTTTTAGTGTAGAACACATTTCCTCAGATCGACAGTGTTATAAAGGGATTTCAGGCCTGAAACATACATTAATTTAGATCTACGTAACATTTCACCTGGGATACTTATAATGGCCTTCCATTTTCCTTGCATTCACTATTGTCTTCTTTCAAGCAGCCTCCAGCAAAATTTGATGAGTCAGTTCTGTGCATAAAAACAAAAACTAGCTCCTTATCACATTTCACTTAAGTGCTAGGGCCTTCTAGACCTTTCACATTTTGGCCCTGCCTGGTGTTGCAGCCGTAATTCCCATCACGCTTCTCTGCTTCAGGTTCCCCTACTCCTGCCAGTCCAAGATTTTAAGTCTTTCAGAAACAAATTGTACTTTTTCTCCTCTCTTGGCCTTTGGGTGTACTGTGCCCCATGTCCTAGGTGGCTTTACCTATTCTATTTCCTGGCCTCACTCTGGTCTGGATGAAATATTCCTCAAGTATCCTTTCCCTTGGCCCTCATTCCAAGTTGGCTCCTAGTAAAGATCTGCCTTAAGTGAAAGAATATGTAGGCCAAAGTCTCTAGACTTTCAAAGCTAAAGGTCTGACCCAGGACCATAGTGAATTCACCCTGGTCAGCAGTACCTTGGTATCTCTCACAAGCAAGTCAGATTACCTTTATCTCTTTCTTTTCCCACCTTGTCTTCCAAAATCTTAGTTGATTCTGCCCTTTCTCTTCTTCCCTCTTTGTTCTCAACATTTCATTTGCTTTTTAAATGTGGGGATACTGCTTATAAAGTATTTAGCATAGTGACTGGCATATAGCAAATGTCCATAAAATGTTGGCTAATAAAAACAAAACTGGCAACAATTACAATAGCATCTTTATTTATTTCTTGTGAAGAAACTAATAACCAATTATTAGCTTGCTTTAAAGGTTGTATCTACACACTTTAGATATTTGCAATTGTAATTGTTAAATTATCTAAACCCCCCTAAAGTCTTTGGAATTATGCATACAAACAATTCAAATACTTATTCCTCATTATTTTTATTATTAACACTTTAATGTACTTTGGCACTTATAAAGTCGGGTATTTTGGTATCATGTTGTTACAGAAGCTAATCAATTGTTGCGGAACTTAGGAAAACCTTCGATAATCATAATTCCGTGCTTTTCTGACAAGTCACTCTTTAAGTAGTGTCAAGGGCCAAAGTGATTCTTTGGGAATGAAACTTTGTGTCTTAACTATGTGATTCATATAAAAAAATCCTTTTGTTTTAATGTTATTTTTTTATTGTGGGGATTCATTGAGAGTACAAGAAACCAGGTTACACTGATTGCATTTGTTAGGTAAAGTCCCTCTTACAATCATGTCTTGCCCCCCAAAGTTGTGGCACACACCAAGGGCCCACACCCTCCCTCCTTCCCTCTCTCTGGT